>JAGFPH010000143.1:558417-571175 GCA_018207615.1 Philaenus spumarius
AATATTTGGCCTGTAAGGGTTGTAACAACCCCTAAATCAATAAATATTGTTTGTTATATATCTCAAAAACCTTACCTCCTAGGAACGTGAAATTTGGTACACATATTGCTTATAGGCACTAGAGGCACAATAAGAATGTATTTTAAAATATTTGGCCTGTAAGGGTTGAGACATCCCCTAAAACAATAAATGTTGTTTGTTTACTTTTCTTAAAGCTGAAATTTTGCACATTTATTTCTTACAAAACACATATATAAAGTAATGAGTTTTACATTTTGTTACGTACTGCTAGAGGTGAACATGTGATATCAACCCCTAAAAATAATAAATATTTATTTTATTTTTATACTTTTCTTGAAGCTAGAGAGCTGAAATTTTGTACATTTATTTCTTACAAGATACATATAAAAAATAAACCAGTTTTACATTTTGTTACGTGCTGCTAAGGATTGAAAAAGTAATAACAACCCCTAAAAACAATAAATATTAATTAGTTGATATTATTTACTTAAAGCTAGAGAGCTGAAATTTTTCACTTATAATTTTATGAAAATATTTTGAACGTAAGCTGATCAAAACTAACCCGATCTATGCATTTGCATATTAAAGACGTATCTGGGTGATCTGTAAACATCCAGCTAAGACTGTGATTTACCAGTCTGTAGATTTAGTGGTTGAAAAAGAAGACGCTCTTTACTCTGAATTTTTTATATTTTTATTGATTTAATTTATTCAACACAAAAACAGTGGCGATTTATGGGCAACCAGTGAACAATAAGTACCAAACTAATTGAAAATACAATAAGGTTATAATTCATTTTCGTGAAATATTAGATGAAAGAAAATGAGAGAAAAGTATTACAATTAATTATGAATCATAATGATAATGATGTCACAAAAAACAAATTCCCTGTAGTGAAACACGGGTTTTCAGCTATTGTTGAAATAAAGTAAACATAGGTTGGGAATTAAAGAATTTTAAAGATCTTTTAAAGTAACATTTTGAAACCAAATATTGCCCCTGGTCTCATTTCAAAATAGCAGCCCTAAACATACCAAATTTTGGATTATGTATTTTAATGGTTTTCATTGAATGGTTTTATTGAAAATATAGAATTTCAAAGGAATGAAATAGACCATATTAACTAAAAAATATTCAATGGTTGATAGTTAGACCCTAGTAAATATATTTCAAACTTTTGCTGAAAGAATTTACAATTTTCTACCTTTTTTGATGTAGGTTCAACTATAGAATACAGCTTGTCCTATTATGTTTGTTGATTCCTATCGTTGTCTTGTTATGTCGTCAAAGGTAATATAGAATTAATTACTAAACAACAACTGTTAAAGGAGCACTACATTACTTATTTAAAATTGTTATAATTGACTGCATCATTTTATGCTGTTGAATCACACAACTAATTTGTAGAAATATCACATTTAAGTTTAACAGACGGTTGAGTATAATACAGTATAGCTGAAAACAAACGACACTCAAACTTATGATCGAATGACATCTGTTTATGCCAGCTGATCAGTTTGGCTATTTTTGGCATAGCAATATGAATTTTTGTTAATTTTGTATCGATTAGTACAGAAGTTAAAATGTTCATAAGAATTATATTGTGGGAGGTTATTTCCATTCATAAAATTGGCTGTGGAAAAATAGCCTGTTCTAATACACATTGCAAATAAATACTCACTCATTGTAGTATTTTGTCGAAATGGAAGTGTACTTACCCAATATAAAAGCTGTACTAGTCGGCCAATTACAATAAAAAAAAAAAATTAAAATCAAGGACTGCATTCACCACAAAGACATTTTTTACAAACTTCGAAACTTGGCATCATGAACATCAGTGAGGCATTCGGTAGATTTCCTTACAAAATACAGATTGGTCATCGTTTGAATCCATGTAAAATAACAATGCGAATGTGCAGTTCTACCATATTAGCAATGGAGTATGATTCCAGAATTTTTATCTAATTTGTGATTATCTGACGAATGTCCCATTTTATAAATGGAATTATAAACAAACAGAAAACTTAATTTCTTGATTTAACTTGACCAGACATCATTATTGAGATACTATTCCACAGTTACCAAGTAAGTCTATGATACAGGAATGGATCTAGGGGGAGGGGTAAGAGAGGGCAGCCTGCCCCGGGCACTGATTCGTAGGGGGCGCCGGCTCGTAAGGTACTTTTTAATCAAATAAAATTTGAACCCTAATTTTAGGAGAAACAATATTTACCGTGCTGATTTAAAAAACATTCTATTTACAATATTTGAGCTGTAGGTAATTCTTATTGAAAATGTTAAGTAAAACGATCAATATTTATTTATTAATCTTTGTTTATTTAGAAGGTAAACAACAAAACAAAAATAGTCTCAAATCTAAATAGTATTAATCTGATTGCTCAGGCGACGTCTCAGGTTCAGATCGCACTGTTGGCTGTTGGGTGTGGTGGGACGTGTCAGGTGTGCTCTGCTAGCGCTAAACGTCGAGAAAATATAGTGGGGAAAAGAGACAAGTACCTACTTGTTCCCGCCTTAACCTCCACTATGTTTCATTTGGATAGGCATACTAAATCGGCTGTTCGAATAGGCATTTTTAATGGTTTGTTACAGTTAAAATGTAATTTTTGTTAATATTTAAGATGTCAACATTAAAAAGACCTTCAGGAGCAGCAAATAGAAAGAGAGCAAGACAGAGGGAGAATGAAGATCTGATAGTTCATCATTAATATCGTCATGACTAAGCATAATTATACTATTATAATTTCCCCGGGTGCCGATAGTTCTAGATCCGTCCCTGATATTCGTTTACGTATCTGAAATGGCGTCGACTGACATAATCCGGTAATTGTAAATCAATTACAGTATAGGGAAGAACTCATCGTGCATTTTGTTAGGGACTTATAGTGTTTGTGCCAAGCATGAAACTTACCTCTTAGAGACCGATGGATGAGTCTACTATCCGAACAGTGAGGTATGATCTTCTGTATATATATAGCGGATATTTTATATCTTTCTTTCTCACCTAATATATCATCATGTTATGCATAGGTATAGTGTATTCTAAAAGAAGCAGTTTGAACACCGGCAATCATTTGCATAATTTTTCTAAGGGACCGCTTTATTGAGACATGTTTGAGAACTTATACAGAAGCTATGAGTGTGTAATTGCAATCACAAAGAACATGTATTTTGTCACACAAAACTTAGAATTTTAGTTCTTTTCACCTGCATTATGCAATTTCTTAACTTTATACATACATTTGTTTAAATATAAAATAAAATTTCAGTGTTGTTAGTTTTGGGTTATACTGTACCTAGGTACATTAATAGACTGCTAATCATGATATACTCCTTAAATGTATCTTTCACAGAGGAGCTTGAGCCGACCAACACAGATCCAACTGTAGAACCACCGTCCGTCAAGTTTGATGTACAGACCGATGAGTATAATTTGTACGCACGGGATAACAAGGGAAGAGACGGAACGGACATGTATCTCAATCCAGCGGGAGAACCTTTAACACCGCAGCTACTAAATGAGTTAACACATTTCCGAAAGAAACAGGATAAAGGTTATGTTGACGTATGGTGGTTGTATGATGATGGAGGTAAGGATAGGAATATTGATAAGTTAATTTATATAAAGCTTAGAAAACATAGTGACTGTTGTACTGCTCTAGAGGCTTATTCCAAAAATGGATCAAAATAATAAGTACAATATTTATATTAATAAATAGATAACATATTCATATTAATATATATATTCAATAAAATGAACGCTTAAATATTAAGAGAATTATCATTGGATAAAATGTTACTAAAGAAATTCATATTTTTTATAAATAAAAAAGACAATTCAATGACTAAAGCCTTTGAAAGAAAATAACATTTGTTGTTACATGAAAAGTTAGATTTACAAAAAAATTTACTTTACCTTACACATTACAACAACAAAATAGATTATTTAAATACAAACAATTTTGTATTATAATTAATTGATCAGTTTTTTAGCTTCATAGTAAATTATTTAAATCTATGTATGCATGTTGAAAAATTTTCCTAAACATAAAAAAATGAAGTAGGTAATATTTTTTAATCAAAATATTTTATATATTTATAAAAATAATTGTGACATCACTTAAATGCAATTAAATTTAGAGTGAAATAAGTGGTTGACTGATTTAAATAAAGTTCAATGATAACAAATTACAATGATTTAAATTAAATACTATCATACTTCAAAGAATTTCAAAATGTTTTAAAATACTCAAAAGAATGTATTAACCATATAGTAGATATAGATATAATATATAAGCATGTTTCATGTTAGACATGTAACCTTAACCCTTAACTACTACAGAACGTCTGTCAGACCTCGTGGGAATTTTTATTTGCCGTTTCTTCCTCAAAATGCAAATATGGCGCTTGCCTCTCCTAGTACCTTCCTGTCCTACTTTGGTCAGTTATAAGCCAGTACCGCATAAACAAAGTGATATTCTTTCCTGAGTTATTTAGTGATTGCGGTACGAGAGACGTTCCGTAGTTGTTGTGTGATTTTTTGGACTTCATTTGTACTTTGAAATTAAGTTTAAAATTGTGAATACTCTTTTTATATTGTTAAATTATAGCGTGATTTATTATTTCTGGACTAAATTTTGTATTTGGAGATTTATTGGTGATTTTTTCAGACTGTAATTAATTTTAAATTTATTTTTCTTATTAAGTTAAAATTTGAATTTGTATGATGGATAAAGACCAAGATTTATTAAATATTTTGTTTGGACCATCCAGTAGTGCTGGTTTTCGAAGAAGGCGTGTTTTCCACAGTAGCTCAAGCAAAGACAGTTTAATGAAAATTTGACTGATTAGTCAACGAAATTTTAGAAGATGAACTTCATAACGATATTGTAGACGATAGTGATATTTACCCGGATTATATAGAAGAAAGTGCACAAAGTGATGTTGAATCTGAAGTCATAAGAGATGATGAGTTATGTAAAAGTAAAGATAGTTCTGATAGTATGAACTCAAAATATGTAATGATTGAAAATGAAGATAATTTAGTTGATATAGTTGCAACTGACGCTCCAAAGCCTGTTTAAGATTGTTCCCCTTATAGTTCCTACAGCAAAGATCCTGAAATAAATTTACTTTCAAAGAAACAATCTCGTAATACCTTGGAACAAAACAGTTCTAAATATCCCAACCGCTGTCTGAATCAACCCTTGGACACTTCTAATCAAACACAAAATATTCTTGAGAATATGGAAGTACCTACAATACATCACATAAGTGACAAAGGACTGTATTACTACGGAAGACAAACAAAAGAAATTTTCTTAAAGAAATTGTTAGTAAGTAGAAAGAAAGCGTTTTCTTTTAGACTATATTGTATGTTTCTCTAATGTAAGTAGGCCTACAATGAATTTATACTTTATGACTAAAACAAAAATAAAAAGAGTAATCACTAAAGTCGAAATTAGTTTTATACATTCAACAGTTTTTCACATTTTATATTATTATTATTTTAACCAAAAAATGTTTTTATTATAACTTACAATTATTGTTTGTTAGTATCTTTTATTAAAATTTAAATATTTGTCAAATAAAGTTATGTTTTAAATATTGTATACTATTTCTTTTCAATCCTGTAAGGTGGATACAAAAATTTTTATAAACAAACTGTTAGTACAAGTTTGATTGTTTGAAATAAGATTATGGTATTATAAGTAGATTATTAAAACTTTTATATTTATTTCTTATCATATCGGCTTCAGGAAAATAATTTCTTTTAATTCAAATTCAAAAGATTTTAACATTAAAGAAATATTTATCTAAAACTAACATTTTATTTACATACTCAAAAAATAAACAAAATAAATTTTGATTTTGCTTTTGTATAGAAATTAGACATAGAAACCATATGCAACAGTAAATTTACGTTAATATGAATATTTAATATTTTTATATATATATTTTTTAAAGAGTCTGTTGGACCCCTCCGTAGTAGTTATGTGACATTTTACGTCTGTATTAGCTGAGGGTTAAAACAAAGTTTCTTTAAATTTGTCCTGAAACTTCTTTTATTATAAAAAGGATTATAAGAATCAATGTTAGGTTTTACCAAAATTTAGTTTATGATTTGATTTAAAAAAATATAATATAGTTATTTATATCTAATCACAGGAAGTTAGATTTAAATTTAACTAGAAAAGGCTCCTTCATGCTTTTTCAACCCCCTTGCTACCTTCTTTCACATATTTTAAATATTTTTAAATAAAAGGGTAGATCATAACCTAAATATGGTAAATACTAATATTAAATGACTGAAACAAATGATTAAGTTTATGATATTACTGGAGTTATTAAAAAGTTTAAGAAGAACCAGAATTTTTTAGCCAAAACTTAAACTCAAAAAAACCTACAAATTATAAATGCAAATAATTGTGAAGCATTTTTAGAAATATCACGAGATAATTTAAAGCACCTGCGTGCAGGGCAACCCAAGTTGCAGTAAAGTATTGTGTTGTTTTTAGCTCCTTCCTAACTTTCCAAACTCACAACCTGCCAGCGCCACAAGTCTGCTTTCTGCCGATTGAACTTTATAAGGGCATTTTTATTTTCAACTACAGACAGCATTGGAAGAAGACACCATCTTCTGTTTAGCTTGCATCAAAAATATGTTCTACCATAAGTTTGAACAAATGTTATAAAAAAACGGAGTCTAAAGTGTAAAGTAATGTGACGTATAGTTCGCAAAAACATCTTTTAAGATATCATAATAATCTCATTTTTTAATAAATACATGTGCAGTCTTAAAATGGGCCGGTACACATCCAAATTTTAATCATCCTGACTTTCACATTTTTTAAACTACTTGTAGGTCTAAACTTTCTTTAAAATTATTTGTAAATTTCTGTATTTTTCCCACCAACTTGAGTCCATATACCCTTTAGACTGATGTATCAATCATAGGCAGTAACTGCACAATTTTCACGTTATTTTACTCACCAATTCAAATTATTATGTGGCTCTAGTCAATTCGATCGAACTGGTGAAATCTTAGAACTCGCTGTGTAGGACTATATATAGAAATATTATTTCAAGATTTGTACTAGAATAGAACTTAATACGACAATTTATTTTAGTAGTTACACATTTAAAACTGGACATAGTTTAAGTTTTAAACTTTTACATTACTTCTTCCTACTATTTTAATGTATTGGATTTTTTTTTAACCTTACTAGAAACTATCTTAACTTGAGAGTGACCTTCTGTATGCATCAAGGGCAGAAGTTAATTTAGTGCTTGTCATACAGGGTAGCAAAAAATTCAGTTAGAAAGGGTTAAGTTTTATTATCTGCAGAGAATTGCATACGGAGAGAGAAATCTACACCCTCCATTTCACTTTAACATTAGAATAGAGTGTTACACTGTGTGTATTGAAGCAGTAGGAGGTGTGAGTCAGAGTAATTCTATATGTTGAGTCAGAAGGAGGCTTGGTGTCAGGATATATAACACAGTTTTGATTAGACCAATTTTTGTAGGCTATATGTTTCTAGTAAAGCTGTAAGGCTTCACTAGATGTACAGGCAATGCTGCTCCCTCACCACATAACATATTATGGATCTGCACCAATAAATGGCCTAGCTCTTAAACCATTGTGGTACAATAGTTACATTGCTCTATGTGTGTTGACAGGACTTACATTGCTGATCCCGCACATCCTCAGCACCAGGAACCAGTTTACTGACTGTAAGTTGAGGATATTCTCTCTGGCTAATCGCAAGAACCAACTGGACAGAGACCAGAGAAAGTAAGAAAGAATTTAAAGATGCTATAATATTCACAATACTTGTTTTGATTTTTCTTGGTTATGTCACAATGGTGATTTTGGCTTGCCTGAATAATGCACTTTGTTTTATTTATTCATAACACATAGGCCTACATGATACGAATTTTTACAAGTGTTGGTACGGACATTTACCAGTATTTGTGTATAGAGAAAATAATACTTGTGATACATAAAATTAACATGAACTATTTGAGTTAATAGTCATTATTTTGGAACTAGAGTCCCTAAGGAACTAACTTGGAAATAATTTTTGTATATTTCTTTAAATAATATAAGATAATTTTTATGAATAATATAAGATAATTTTTATATCATTTATAATATTCTTTTTATGATACCTATTTTTTTTACTTTCTTTCTTTATAGATTTATATACCGGGTGAATTCAGAGCTATGCGGCAATCTCTAGGAAGTTCATTCTATAACTAAAAATTAAAAAAAGTTCATATATAGACATAGGCCCGAAAACTCTTTGTTTTCCAAATATCAGCCATTTTGTTTTTTGAAGAAAATAATTTATATCTAGAGAAATTTTTGACTGATTGAGTTCAAACTTGGCAAGAAGTTTAAGCAAGAAGTTTAAAAGTAAGCAATTAAAGCCAATCATGCGTATCAAAATGGTGGCTGTTTGAAAATTTCAAACATAAATTACTCAAAAACCGTTTAAAAAAAAATCAAGACACCTCTTTTGTAGCCCTATCGGATGGTCTCATGGTCAAAACAATCGGATGAAGTATAATTGCTAAGTTAAAGATAATAAGAGCATTATTGTACATAAAATAATATGGTGTTTACAGTGTTGGTATAGGATGCCGGGTTGAGCAACGAATTATTACACATAACTTAACTATTATCCTTCATCCAATTGTTTTGACTGTGAGACCGTCCAATAGGGAATCAAAAGGATTACAAAAAAGGTGTCTTGACATTTGTTGTTAAAATGTACGGTTTTTGAGTAATTTAGGTTTGAAATTAAAAAAAAAAATGTTCCATTTTGAAACGTATGATTGGATTTAATTGCTTATTTTTCTTCAGATTTATCATTGTTCGGTTAAACTTCATGCCAAGTTTGAACTCAATCAGTCAAACATTTCTCTAGTTTGTTATGAATTATTTTGTACAGAAAGCAAACTGGCGGATATCTGGAAATGAAGCATTTTCGGGCCTATGTTAATATGAACTTTTTTCTTATTTTTAGTTATAGAATGAGCTACCGAGAGATTGCCCCATAGTTCTAAATCACCCCGTATAATATTTGCCGAACTAGGTAACGGTTGTCCAACCAAGTAAAAGTAAAACAACTAAGCTCAAGGTAAATTCAATTGATGAAAAAGATTGTATGTTGCTTTTCAAACAAAAAAGGGGATTTTTCATTAAGCGTTATAATATTTTTGCTTATAATTTTTAATAAAGGCAGTTTTTCATTTAAGATTTAAATATATTTATTTACAAATTGATCTTGTAGCGAAATAGGGGTTTGTTTTATTAAGGCTTTAAAAAAGAAAAACGTAAATACAAAATTTCTTATTTACATATCTATAAATTGTTTTATAACTTATTTTTAAGAAGGTTATTCTAAAAAGCTGTAGCGCTGGTGAATTGAACATTGAAACCTAAAATAGACGTAAGTAAAGTAGTTTCATTTTGTATGAAGTATGCATTCTCTCTAGTTCTCAAATAATCTAAAGGTGGGCCCTAGTCAATTCTCTGTGCTCTATCATTCTCAATGGATAAAAGAGCAAAACTGCTAACACGTTGTTAAGACATGGAGCTTTGCAGATAATTTTTAATAAGTTTCAGTTCTGAAAACGATCTTTCAGCTTTTGCTACTGTCACAAAGACTGTGAGGTATATCAAGCAAGCGGTAAGTACATCTGGGTAGGTTGGAGCTAAAGAACTGTTTCCTATTATAGTCTTATTATAATAGAATAATATAGTCGACCAGAATAATATCCTTACGCTTGGGTCTATTATGCGAGTCGACTGTTTCCGCCTCATCCTGAGGTGGAGCAGGAGATTTGCAACTTCTTTTACATGTGTAAACCCCTTTAACTTTGATTTAAAAGCATTTCTGGGTGATAAAATCCGTGCTTTGAACAATGGCGTTACATCATCATAAAATCTGTTTGCAAATTTGTCGGCTTCACAACACCGTTCCTCATCTGTACTGAAGAAATTATTTTTGTTAAATAACTGTACCGAGTCTATTATTTTTGGGGGTGTGTGTTATTAATCTGTTATTACAACTGAAGATCAGATTAATTTGTCTAAACCTAAGTGGTGGTTAACTCATTAGAGTCAAGAAGATTTAAACAGATGTTTTTGAGGAAAATAAAATATTAAAAGATTTATTATATGTCAAAAAAGTAAATAATTTTAAATTTTCTTTGGGGCCCCAGCCTAACTACGGGCCTGATTATAATACATATACCTAATGTGTCTTCGAGAATCTTCAGTATTACTATAGTATGACTAAATATCGAATGTATACTTAGGCTTAACCTGGTGTCTAAACTTATTTTTTAGTTTGGCAGCACTGTTGTCCAAGTTCCGCATCGACTACAGTGATCTGATTGTTATTCCTGACATAGCTAAGAAGGCGAAGGAAGAGACCAGGAGCGAGTTTGAAGCATTTATTCAAAACTTTAGAGAAAAGGAACAAGGCGGCTCGAATCTAAGTAAGGTTTTTCTCTAATCTGCTGTTTTTCTAACTCTGTAATAGCATAATAGCATTCCGTTCAACTTACAGAAATCTAAATTTACTAAAGGCTATCATTTCATCTAGATAGTTAAAAATATATAGGGTAGTAGTTTAATAATATGTATCATAGTTCAACTTTGAATAACTGAAACAGAATATCACTAAGTCATTGTGATTTCTATTTAGAGCCCACCTTGTATTTAGCTGTTAGTTGTCAATATAAAAAGTTTTCCATGCATTGTTTGTGTTTAGTTTCATTAAATTTTTCAACAACCCAGAGTTTTCTATTTTAAAATTATGATTTTGTAGTCACTTAGCCATGGCTGATTTATTAGGCTTATTGTATTTTAAGTGAGAAAAGTGTTTAGTGTTTGTAATCTAGTGTCTTCGTGCTATTTTTTGTTTCGCATTCAACTGACAGAAATTTATTAATGGCTACAATAACAATATCTATCATAGTTCAACTCTGAATAACTAAAACAGAAGATCACTAAGTTATTGTGATTTTGAATACTGACCTATTTAGTTCCCACCTTGTATTTAGTTCTTATTTATTTTGTCAATATAAAAACTTTCCATACATCTGTTGTGTTTAGTTTCATTATATTTTTCAACAACAAAGAGTTTTCTATTTTTAAATTATCATTTTCTAGTAAAGAATGCTTAGCCAAAGATGGTTTTATTAGTCTTAATGTATTTTAATTGAAAAAAGAAAAGTGTTAGTAATCTTGTGTCTTTTGTGTTTTTTTTTTTTTACCTAAATATTTCTTTAGAGAAATTTTACTCTTTAATAAATTCCGGATTGGTCCTGTTCTTGAATTGTATCTTTACTATTTCCAAACATCTTACCAAGATTATTCTCATCTGACAAAGCTACAAATAAATTTGCAAACGTAGCTAAGTATTTCGTTATTGTAATGATAAAAAACAGATGGAATATACATTGTTTTAATATGTCACTGTACTGGTTTATACCTACAAGAGTGCCTCTCGATTCCTTGATTTTTTAGATTTAATTTTTTTGAATATGTTGTACATTAATTATCTGGAATAACCATTAAATATCACAGGACCATATATTGTAGTTCTATTTCATAGTTTTCCTCAGATTGTAGTAATTAATTAATCAATGAGCCAAAGAATTAAAACGGACTCTTACGAGCTGTTGATTATCTCTAGGTCCTTAGTTATATATCAGGCTGTGTGAGTAAACTTTGTATACACACTAAATGATAATACATTGTTTTTCCTAAACATATTTGGATCTAAAACCGAAAGGTTTTAGTCTTTTTCAATTTCCGTGGTAAACTCTGTGGTTAATTGAAAACCATTTATTATATCACAAAATTATTTAAGGTTCTTGTTTTTATCAAAACACTGCATAATTTATCTCTAATTAATTAGCTCATGGGAAGTATTTGATAGATTCTTTTAGCTTTTACTTCGAACAAACTCGTTAAAAAGTTAGTGGTAAAACATAGTGGAGCCTTCATCTTGAACATAAAACTTCTTTAATAACTGAAAACTATTTTAAGACACGCATCAATTTAACAACTTTATTGACACTAAAACTGTTACAAATTAAACTTTCTTTCATCATATTTATAGTTTTGGCCACTGGAGAATTCGGCTAAAAAGAGACTACATCAAACAAAAGTTTTAAAATCTGTCCAACTAGGGTTCTCACCTCTTTTGGGTAATGTATAATAAAACTAAAACCTTGCCTCTTCAGGGCAATAAAGGCAAAACATAGAATGATATTCTCAAACATCACAGTCTCAATTTCCATATTCATTGGCCAATTTGTAGAAGGTAGTTATTTAATAATGAATGATTGAAGAAAACAAATCAATAACGTAGGCCTAATATAGTAATCACGCAACATCACAATTTATGTTATTATGTCATTTGTATTTTGTATGCAGATACAACTTTTAAAGAAAAGAAGTGTATTTCGGAATCAGAGTTGTTGACATTGAGTGAGAAAACTAATAGACACATGCGGCTACGGGAGTTGCTACTTCAATACTCTCTGCAGTCCACATTCATTGTCATGTAAGTTTTCCTAATAAGATATTTTTTACATACCTCTTTTCCTCACTTACAAAACCTAACCATTTACTTACACTTACATACTATATAATACATGCGGTATTGCGATTAGTGAGTTCAACTCTGTA
>JAGFPH010000143.1:571185-609256 GCA_018207615.1 Philaenus spumarius
TATAAAAGAAATGAAGTTGTTATTTATAAATACTATAATTATTGTTATAGTAAATTCGTTGCTTTTAGGTTCAAAAGTTAGTAAAGTTTAGTTTCGTGAGATTTTTCTGATCCTCTGATATATGGAGTGAGATACAGAAATTCCTTTTTTATTGAGAGCCTAAACATAAATAGAACCTTCATGCTAAATTTTACTTTCATACCTTCAGCAGTTAGAGAGACAAATATGTATACAACATATATATAGAAAATTTGTTTATTTTCAGGACTCTGCCGATGCCTCGTAAGGGCACAGTATCCGCACCTTTATACATGGCTTGGATGGAGCTGCTCACAAAAGATATGCCTCCTTATCTGATCCTTCGGGGCAATCAGACATCAGTCCTTACGTACTATTCGTAGCTATTCCTCAATTCAATAATACAGGCCCACTCTTAGCTGCTCTACAAAGTCTGTTATTGTAGATGTTCAACTACGTCTGTTCTCGTAACCATAACTTAAAGACGTTACTCGAATCTGTTCTTCCAAATCCTGTACTCCTAGCTGTCCCCTTCCTCAAATTCTGTAGTCAAAGCTGTTCCCTTCCTCAAAGTCTGTAGTTGAAGCTGTTTATCAAATTCTGTTTTCGTACTTCTTCCTCAAAAGCCATTTCTACAAGATTGTACTTGAATCTGTTCTTCAAAATGACTTCTCATAGCTGTATGTCAAAGACAGTTAGCTGTAGTTAGATATTCTAAGAAAAATAATGAGTTTTTAGACTTTTATAAAGGTCATATGAAAGTTCTTATGGATATAAAGGACGTAAGCTGACATCTAACATGTCAAACATATGTTATAGCTAATAAAAGTACCAATCCTTGAGGCTTTTCAGAAAAACAACAGCTTTTTAATAATATCCGATATGTTCCACAATGTAATGCCATTAATGTTAACTTGAGATAGTTTTTAATTCTGCTTCACCAAATAATGTACAAGAGAAGGTACTCATTAATAAGACTAATATATAGTGACCTGGTCAAGTTTTCTTCGAATAAATTTGCTCCTCTTACTTTGTTGTAGTTTTCTGCTTGCACCAATCATCCCCTTTTTTAACATGCAAAATATTTACCTTTAACTATCATGGTACTTCCTCTTCAGAAAACATTGAAAAATTCCAACTTTTATGTATGTTTTATGGTACTGTATTTGTGGTTTATATTGTCTAATAGGGGAGGCTTGTACCTAAAGGGTTAGATTATCTTTCTATGAAATTTATGGCCCTCAGTTTGAATCGGGAAACAGGTTATGGTTGTTTGTGTAGTCGAAAAGTTAATTTTCAGGCCATGAAAAATTGTTACAAATGTACAACACTCATTGGCATACTTCAACTTTTATCCATATTAACTACATATGATTCACGAGTTGAGAGACGTTGATAAGACCAACGTCTTCTTTCTTTCTTTCTTACATTCTGCAAGATAAGGATGTATCAAGAACCTGCATTGCTCCAACATTTACTGATGTCATATTCTTAGTAAGCAAAATTCCAAAGACAAATTAGAATAGCAAAACACCGTATACATCACGTATAAATATGGCTTTATTCCAACAGATGTCTCCACACCGTCTCATTTCCATTCGTGCCAAATTTAATATTCATCCCGCTCCCAGCATATAACTGCTCCTGACTTCTTTTTCGTTCGACTCCTGATTCTTCATCCTAAGCATTACGTATATTATCTTTCATTTTCATTTTTACATTGTAGTGTTCATTGATGTCGTGAAACAGTTAATTTTTTTTGCACAAGAGTATTTAAAATCACTAGTTTGCTGTGTAAAACTTATATCTTGTGCATCATTTATTATTGTTTATAAGTAGCCTAATGAATCTGTGAAACAGATTTTATTGAGTCTAAATATTACAATCCTTAATTTCATTATAACTGTATTATTAAAACAAAAATAAGTTTCATTGGGCCTCTGTAAGTCATATGCTTTCTCTACAAAACTTTATTGATGCAAAAAACAGTGTTTATTATTATTTGCTTTACTTTAAGCAATATTACAGTTTTGTTTAAAAAATTTTTTGTTCAAACATTACTAATGTTGGATTTTCAGTATTATTATTGTTTTTAATCCGTATTTTGTTTTTATTAAACTAGTTTTTTCTTAATTAAATTGGAGTTTTATTTTTTACTTGTTGAACTTTGTCATTATTAGAAAAAATATAAAATATTAGAAAGTGCAAAGATGCTGCGATGCTATTTTTGTGGTAGCCTTGAATTTAAATTAAATTGTAATAAATATGTATATATTTTTTATAGCCTTCTATTAAAATCAGTTTTTTATGTAATTCGTATCTAACTAACAACAGAGGAATAGTAAAAGAATGTTTCATTGAAAAACTTACTTATGTTTTATGATTTAGTACTCTTATTTGTATAACTACTATAGGTTAGTTATTTACTATTAATTAATTAATTTAAAAGTATTGACATCTTCTAAAATGAATGTTAATGTAAAATTCTAACTGTTTACATTACATTGAATACTTACAAGTAAAAACAGTTTACTAAATCAAAAATATGAACGTGAGGGTAGTGACTTATGTTATAGACTTCTGCAACTATAATCACTTTAAGACTATAAAAAGATATTCAATTGCAAGTAATCAACTATTTATGTATGACTACTTATTTATGATGACTTCTTAAAAGAAGACGATATTTCAGAACACTAGAACAAACAAGCTTTTTTAAATAAAGTTAATGTGATTTCTTGATGTTTTTTAATTAAATGTTGGGAGATAAAATTTGCTCCATCCTGTACAAGCAGACTCATAAGTGTCTTTATTCCAACCAATTAGTATTTCAATGCATCAATATAGCTTTATAACTAATGTAAATTAATTATATTTGGAACAAGTTTTCCGAAAGATGTTTGTTGTCTAGGAAGATTTGTAACAAAATCTAAAGGAAATTCTTCGTCCATGCAATTATTATTGTTACTGTCAAAAGGCACTTGTACAGAGGGCTTGAGGACAGTAATTTTGTAACTAACTCTGAAATACCAGTTTGTATTTCATGATACATTTCATTTTATCAAGATTAGTACAATTTTTATCTAAAATGTATGGTTAATGTACAATTAGAAACTTTACAAACACACATTCAAACAAAACTTATTTAAAATTATAAACTTACCTGAAACTGAGCATTCATTTTTCATTCGATGATTTAGGTGTAACAAAGAAAAGAAGCTTTTTGGTCAGATTAACATTTCCCACCACTTTCTTTCTACAAATTTGCGGGTGGTCTGATTGGTGAAAGAAAATTAATCAAGGTCTAGGTTTAAGTGATTTTACTTCTAATATAGGTTGCATTGATTAATATATTACATAAGACAAATGTACAAAATTGTTAATATATAAACAAATAAATATTATAATACGATATTCAAATTGTGTGTATTGTTAAAGACTACTCCTGAAGACTTTGACAAAATGTTTTCAGTACTGAATTGATTTTTATTTTAATTAAGTTTTTATTGTTAACTAGATTTTTTATTTAAACAAGTATAATAAGGGAGCAATAATGTTATACAGGATCTTTTGATTTTGCCCTTCTTGTGTTCAGGCACATTCATTTATTTTCCCACTAGAGAAGATTAAAGAGACTGGTGAATTTGTTTATTCAATTTACCAATAATTGATAATCTGTAGAACAAAATTGCAAATCCATTATTATATGTATATAAGGTGTTTCTTCCCTGTGATAAACCTCGGAATAGTTTACGGGGTGTTTTAAACTTTCCTTACAAAACTTGAGCATATTGTTCCTTGAATAAAAAGAAGCCACAAATTTAATAGAACCCTTGTCTATCTTTTTTTGTTGACCGTATGTTCTGTTTTTTTAACGTTTTTACAAAATTGAACCAAATTTGGGTTCTTGCTACTGTTAGTTTCAGTAAATATGTAAAGATTCATTGCTGTAAATCAACCTGTTTCAAAATGGCGTTCTTTCAAAGCTTTTAAATTAAATTAACTCTAAAACTAGTGACTGTACAAAACGTTAGCACATTATTTACTTAATTTTATTATAAAGCCATTATTTCTACAGTTTTTACAATGGGTGATTAATAATTAACGAAATTTAATTAAGTTCTTTTTTTTAATAACTTAAATACATAAATTATATGAGTTAGGACTTGACTTGAGTTTTAAAACGACAAATCATGAGTTCAAATTTGGTAAATACAATTTTTAATAATCTATTTTATAATTTTTGTATATTAATTGAATGAGCACTTCGATTACATAATTGACCGAGCGAAGCGAGGTCTCCGTTTTAACTCGACCGTTTGGCATTTCGTCTGTGTGTCTGTCTGTTTTACGATTACGGCCAAACGCCTTGACCGATTTTGATGATTTCTTGCATAAATGATCCTTATTCCTAGGCCGAGCCTTGTATATATACGGTTTTTCCATTTTTTATTTTTAACCCCTTAAACAAAATAAAAATGAAGGCCGGACCGTTTCTCTCAGTGTAAGCTTTTTTCCAAAGCCAGTTTGTGGCTTAACCGTAAGTCGAATTAAAAAACTAATATGATTTTGCTAGTAGCAAATTAGATCTTCAACAAAATTGTATTCTTGATTTTTTTCCGTATCTATAACGGTAAGTTCACAAAATGGCCGTAAACTTCAAATTTGTTCAAAATCGTCCAAGTTTTTGTATTTTAATCATGTTTTTATACGTATATTCTAAACCAATTCAAAAGTGTTCCATAGCTTTTTTGTAGATAAAAGTTCATAGAATTCATATATGCCAGTAAAACAAATTATTGAAGTAAAATTAACAAAGTTATTAGCTGAAGAAACAAGCATGTTCTGTAACGAAAGGAAAAAGTTAAACTTTAGGCCTACATAAAAATAGTAATCATTTTTTGTAATTTTTTCATAAATTTAAAAAAGTTTCGTAATTTAGTTCTAAATAGAACTGTATAAAAATATTTATCAATTTCAAATTTCTTATTTTGAAAACACCAGTTTTTATGTTCCTACTGCTAAAAACCGCCCTTTAGAACATTCATTAACTGGACTAATTATTTAATTCATAAATGATTCAACCATACTCAATTCTTTCATTTTATCATGGGCAGTACCGTACTGATTATAAAATATGTCATACTCATTATGTTAACAATAGTTGAGTATGTCATTGTTAGTTGTAGTTTCTTATGATGATATTTTTATTACTAAGAATAAGTACAGCAGAGAGTTGTGTGTAATATGAGTATTAAATAATTCGACCACGCAGCTGGACCGCTGACGTGAGATGAGCAAATTTCCATAATTAAGTTTATATGTCTATGTTTTAGGGTTTCAACCAACAATATGGGAAATAGTTCTACTCACGAAGGCGTGAACAGCTGTCTGTGTGTACGCAATATATTAGTATAATTTGTTTGCGCCTAGTGGCCTCGCGAGTTTGCACCACTTGGCTTCGAACTTGGTACTTTTATGGTATTTTACGTTTTGATTGATTTTGGGGGAACCAAGCAAGCTATAAGGTCGTGTAAAAAAACAAAATGTGCAGAATAACATCCTACATTTATATTTTTAGAAAAAACTCTAAAAAAAATTAATTCTCGTGGTAAAAATCTAAAAAAAAGTTACTTCCGGTCAAAAAACGTACTTTCGGTTGTTGGATTTTTTTGGCTAACGAACTCGTCTGAGCGACATGTGTACCAAATTTGAACCAAATCGGACTTAAAATGCGGCCGCTAGAGTGCGAACACATATATATATATACATATATATATATATGAATTTTAATGACACCCCAAAACGTGTTCTGGGGACCATGATCGGTGCTCATTTGCTACTCCCGACCTTGGGTCTCACCATAAGGGCCACTGCAATAGCTCATTTTTCCTATGGAAATTCGCTAAAAACGTTATTTTAAATGTGTGTGGATAATATAACCAAGTTGGGTATAAGTAAATTTAAAAGTCGGGAAA
This sequence comes from Philaenus spumarius, assembly GCA_018207615.1. Lineage (NCBI taxonomy): Eukaryota > Metazoa > Arthropoda > Insecta > Hemiptera > Aphrophoridae > Philaenus > Philaenus spumarius. The sequence continues at coordinate 577,182 of JAGFPH010000143.1, forward strand.
TTTGTAGCTTCATCTCCTCCCAAAAAAATATTTCTCGTGACATCCCTGGTTCTACATACGAAAATGTTAAACGGTTTTAGGTACAAAGTCAGTTGGCAACCACTTACAGGAACTTGGACTAACCGATAAAAATAAGGGCGCGAATTTACTATACGACCCTACGCCAACAAAAATTCAAGAATAATAACAATATATATATATTTATACTAGGGGCTCTGCCCCTGGACGCTTCGCTCGCAGTTGGAAAATTAGCTAAAGGATCTCGTTAATCTTTCGCTCGTTGTACATAGGTGACCGATCATAAATCAGCTGTTTTAATTGGCAGCTGACTCAAACTCATTAAACATCTCCATAAGATTAACATGGAAAATTTGAAGGATTGTGTGCCGGAGCTCCTTCTTGGGTGAATAGTGGCTAAACGGATGATTGGATCTTAAATCTGATAGAAAATCGTTGTTTGAAATTAAATTTTCTACAACTTTTGTATTTAACATTTTTTGCTATCTCTTACCGTTTTCTTACAAAACGCGATCAAAGTGGAAAAATTTAAAAAAAATTAAAAATCTTTCCCGCTAAAAAGGTGCTTTCAAAATTAAAAATGTTAACATTTAGCAATTTTTCTGAAAGTTTCTCGTCGAGAGCTTTAATTCAAGTTTAAGGTTGAGGGGGTACGATTACGGGAAGTGCCTCATAATTAATGTCAGTGAATCAGTTTTTTTTTTTTTTTTTGGAAGGGGAGGAATGCTTTTACGCAAACCTCTCATCCAGCCTGAGAGGTAGGCCTACTGTGGGACTCGATCCGCTGCCGGGCGGACCCACTACCCACTAAACCATCCCCCTCTCCCCAAACTTCTCACAGGGGAGGAGTAACAGCGTCTAGGGAATATCCCTAATGACTGTAAGAGTCAATCTGAAACATAACAAAATCTCATTAATGGTATAGCGATGGAGGCTTGAAGATGTCTCTACTCGAGACCAGCCATCAACGGCAACGGCTCCGATGAAGGCACGATCCCGAGAACGAGTGAAGAAGTCGGGCTGGAACAGAAGAAGAAACGTGAGAAAATCATTCCCCGAGACCGGGCCGGCAGCAGAGCAGCTTGACCCGTACCTAAACAGCACTGGCAGAGGGATCCCGGAGCTACGATGAAGGCCCGACTCGAGTTCCGAAGTGAAGAGCTGCTGAAACAAGTAATACAATGAATTAGCGCTTGAAAAAATCGCTACCCGCAGCCCGACCGACAGTCGGACTACGGGAGACTGGAGAAAGAGTCGGCCGGCGTTGTGTGGTGATCGTCCGTCGAAGAAGAGTGTATTGTAGGGTGACTTCGCTACCCGCAGTAACCAACATCAGGTACCAGGAGAACTCCCCAATGAAGGCGTCTGCCAGCGACGATGAGTGTGCGTCCGTTAGTCGTGTTCGATGTGAAGCGTTCCCCTTGATAAAACCATCCTCGGAACTTCAAGGCCCGACCGAAAACTTCACTGGACGTGTCTCTCGAGAAGAACAGAAGAAGGCACTACCCCGGGTCCTGCAGTGTTGTGTAGTCGTCCTGTCCTGAAGTGAAGTGATGAACTGTGAATGCCTGTGTTTGAATAATGCAGTGAATCAGTGTTACCGTCTAGCTATATATAAGTAGATATAGCCTGAAGTTCTGACTGATAGTGTTTAGTCACAGTATGTTTACCTGGCAACTCTACAACTGCACTGACGAAAAACGGTTCCAGTGGACGATCGTATTCGGCAAGCCGGTCGTGTATTCGGCCGAAAACGGTTCCAGTGGACGTTAAGCTTACAGCTTCGGTTATTCTGGCAACCAGTTGAACTAGATTTTATTACCGATGTATCAGCAGCTATCATTTGACTTGCGATAAAACTAAAGAATCATATTTTTCAACATTAAATGGCTAAAAATTTGTTGTTTTTTTACATTTTTTATAAAATTAATTGTTTTTAATATATTTAGATTTCAAACATTTTAATTAATGAACGCCATATTAAAATAATAAAGTCAACAAATATTGAAATAGGTATAAAATACCTGTACACTGTTTATCCAATCAGGTGGGGTAGGAGAGGTGATTTATTTAAGTAGGAGATTAACTAATGAAGTTTATTATTATTATGCAGTGAGAAAGCTATTCGATCGATTTCGAACAAATTTGCAGCAAACACGTCAATTAGGCTTGTATAGATGCTCGAAAAAAGGTTTTGAAACATTTTGAAACACAACTCCCTTTTTGGCCAAAAAAACCCCCAAAATCAGTTATTATTATTATTAGCTAAACAAGAATTTTTAGAAAGTTGCGGTTTTTTGCATTTGGTAGGGTACATTAAAGGCTACAAATAAGCAAAATTTTATCAAAATCGTTAGAGCTTTCTTTTATAAAAAAATAATAATAACTGTTTTGGGGTATTTTTTTGCGAAAAAGGGGGTTGTTTTTCAAAAATTTTCAAATCCGTTTTTCGTGCATCTATACAGGCCTACTTGACATGTCTGATGCAAATTTGTTTGAAATCGATCGAATAGTTTTTCCCATTTCACCAAAAAAACCCCAAAAATCAGTTATTATTATTATTATTAGCTAAACGATAATTTTTAGAAAGATGCGGTTTTTTGCATATGGTAGGGTACATTAAAGGCTACAAATAAGCCAAATTTTATCAAAATCGTTAGAGCAGTTTTTTTGTAAAAATGTAATAACTGTTTTTTGGGGGGTTTTTTTTACGAAAAAAGGGGTAGTATTTCAAAATTTTTCAAAACCGTTTTTCGTGCATCTCTTCACTCCTACTTCACATGTCTGGTGCAAATTTGTTTGAAATCGATCGAATAGTTTTCGCCATTTCGCAAAAAAAAACCCAAAAATCAGTTGTTATTATTATTATTATTAGTTAAACGATAATTTTTAGAAAGATGCGGTTTTTTGCATATGGTAGGGTACATTAAAGGCTACAAATTAGCAAAATTTTATCAAAATCGTTAGAGCGGTTTTTTGTAAAAAATAATAACTGTTTCTTTAGGGGTTTTTTTGCGAAAAAGGGGGTTGTTTTTTTTAAATTTTCAAAACCGTTTTTCGTGCATATATACAGGCCTACTTGACATGTCCGGTGCAAATTTGTTTGAAATCGATCGAATAGTTTTCGCTCTAGCTTTGTATACATACAGACAGACATTTTGTAAAAACCACTTTTTTGGACTCAGGGGGTCCCAAAACGGATATTTCCACAAAAATCTCAACATCGATTTTTTGTTGCGATCACTATACTTTCTCTATACTATAGTATAGTGAGAAAGTAAAAGATTGATCAAATTTGTCTATTAAATCTGATTAAACTTTAAAAATCCGTTTAAATGAAATAATACAACATTTTAGTGTTCTTAATAATTAAATAAACGGTACCAGATAACTGCCACATACTTTCTCCCAGTTGAAACTTTATACCTTCCCAAGAGTAGCATAGGAGATGATTATTTAGAATTGCAAAAGTAGGAAAATATTACCATGGAAAGTATTAGATGCATGTAACACACATCCATATTATAGTATATTATACTAGTTAGCCCGATCCGGCTTTGCACGGATAGACAAGTCAAAGTTAAATGTATATTAACAAAAAATATATCATATCAATGAATATAAATTACACTATGTATTTCTTATGGGCAGTTTTAGTAACTTTCACCCACCCCAAACCTCCCCTAAAATTTCGATTTTTTTTAAAACCCTTTCTTAGCGAGCACCTAGGGCCCTAGAGAAAGCTACATACCAAATTTCACTCCAATCCGTTCAGTAGTTTTAGAGAAATCGTGGTTTAGTAACTTTGACCCCCCCCAAACCCCCTAAAATTTCAAATATTTTGAAAATCTTTCTTAGTGAGCACCTATGGCCCTAGAGGAAGCTACATACCAAATTTTATTCCAATCCGTTAAGTAGTTTAAGTGAAATCGTGATTTAGTAACTTTGACAACCCCAAACCCCCTTAAAATTTCAAATTTTCTGAAAAACTTTCCTATCAGCAACTACGGCCCTAGATTAAGCTACATATCAAATTTTATTCTAATCCGTTCAGTAGTTTTAGAGAAATCGTGTTTAGTAAAATTGACCACCCCAAACCCCCCAAAATTTTTTGAAAACCTTTCTTAGTGAGCACCTATGGCCCAAGAGGAAGCTACATACCAAATTTTATTCTAATCCATTCAGTAGTTTTAGAGAAATCGTGATTTAGTAACTTTGACCCCCCAAATTCCCCCTAAAATGTCGAATTTTTTTTTAATGCTGTTTTATCAGCACCTACGGCCCTAGAGGAAGCTACATACCAAATTTCATTCCAATCCGTTCAGTAGTTTTAGAGAAATCGTGATTTAGTAACATTGACCCCCCCCCCCCACCCAAAAATTTATAATGATTTGAAAATCTTTCTTAGTGAGCACCTATGGCCCTAGAGGAAGCTACATACCAAATTTCGTTCCGATCCGTTCAGCAATTTTTGAGAATTTTGCAAAACAACTCCCTTTTTGGCCAAAATCCCCCAAAAATCTGTTATTATTATTATTATTACCTAAACGAGAATTTTTAGAAAGGTGCGGTTTTTTGCATATGGTAGGGTACATTAAGGGCTACAAAGAAGCCAAATTTTATCAAAATCGTTAGAGCCGTTTTTGAGAAATTCAGATTTTTCTCGTTTTTTGGCAATTTTTGGGGGGTAAAACCAATTAAAAATCAAAAATTTGAAAAAATGAAAGAAACGCCTGGAGATATTGCAGAACTACACCTACATACCAAATTTAATCAAAAATGGTATAGTCTCCAGCTCTGTACACATCCTTACAGACACACAGACACACGGACAGACATCACCAAAAAAACACTTTTTTGGGTTCAGGGAGCACCAAAACAAAAAATATTTTTGGGTTTAGGGAGCACCAACACAGATAATTCCACTAAACATTTTTTGGGGGTTCAGGGAGCACCAAAACAGATAATTCCACTAAAAATTCAAATTCGAAAATTTGGACGAAAACAATACTTTCTCCATATACTACGTATAGGGTGGAGAAAGTAAAAAGAAATGTTAAAGCTATGAGCAGAAATGAGGCTGCATACATATTGCAATGAATAAATTTCAAAATATTTGCAGGTTAGAATATTGTATAGGCACAATATTCTGTGACAAATTTCATTGTAATACCTTTTGACGTTCCGAGAAAATCAACTAAAACAGACAGATGGAAAAACTAGAGCTGATCTAATTTTAAATACAAAGCCCTACAAAGAAATAAATTAAAATAATGTAAAAAGATTTATCAAATTTGTCAATTAAATTTGATTAAACTTTAAAAATCCATTTAAATGAAATAAATAGCTACAACATTTTAGTGTTCTTAATAATGAAAAAAATGAGGCTGCATACGTTTTTACTTTCTCACTATACTATAGTATAGAGAAAGTATAGTGATCGCAAAAAAAATCGATGTTGAGATTTTTGTGGAAATATTCGTTTTGGGACCCCCTGAGTCCAAAAAAGTGGGTTTTTACAAAATGTCTGTCTGTATGTATACAAAGCAAGAGCGAAAACTATTCGATCGATTTCGAACAAATTTGCACCAAACATGTCAATTAGGCCTATATAGATGCACGAAAAAGGGTTTTGAAAAAATTTGAAAAACAACCCCCTTTTTGGCAAAACAAAACCCCAAAAAATCAGTTATTATTTTTTTATAAAAAAACGGCTCTAACGATTTTGATAAAATTTGGCTTATTTGTAGCCCTTAATGTACCCTACCATATGCAGAAAACCGTATCTTTCTAAAAATTCTTGTTTAGCTAATAATAATAATAATAATAATAACTGATTTTTGGGGGTATTTTGGCTAAAAAGGGGGTTGTTTTTCAAAAATTTTCAAATCTTTTTTGTGCACCTACACAGGCTTAATAGACGTGTTTTGTGCAATTTTTTTCGAAATCGATCGAATAATTTTCTCTCTAGCTAATAATAATAATATTTATTAGTTAATCTAATACTTTAAATCACCTCTCCTACCCCACCTACAATTATGAAGTCACAATGAATCTGTTTAATAATTTAAATATGTTTGTGAGAAAGTATGTGCCAGTTCCTGGTACCGTTTATTACATATTGCATTGAATAAAATATTTCCTCTTAATTTATTTTGAAGCGTTTCGAAAATCTACAAATATAATAGTAATAGGCCCTAAATGTTAAAGTATTTCGACTATCACTATTTCAAGTTATAAATAAACGGTACCAGGAACTGGCACATACTTTCTCACAAACATATTAAAATTATTAAACAGATTCACTGTGACTTGTAGGGTGGGGTAGGAGAGGTGATTTTTTTTATTAAAGTTGGATATTGACTAATAAATATTATTATTATTATTATCTAAGGAGAAAACTATTCGATCGATTTCGAACAAATTTGCACCAAACACGTCAACTAGGTCTTTATAGATGCACGAAAAAATGTTTTGAAAATTTTAGAAAAACAACCCCTTTTATGGCCAAAAATCCCTTAAAAATCTGTTATTATTATTATTATTATTAGCTAAACGAGCATTTTTAGAAAGATGAGGTTTTTTGCATATCGTAGGGCACATTAAGGACTACAAATAAGCCAAATTTTATCAAAATCGTTAGAGCCGTTTTTTTATAAAAAAATAATAACTGATTTTTTGGGGGTTTTTTGTCAAAAAAGGAGTTGTTTTTCAAAAAATTTCAAAACCGTTTTTGGTGCATCTATACAGGCTTACTTGACATGTCTGGTGCCAATTTGTTTGAAATCAATCGAATAGTTTTCGCTCTAGCTTTGTATACATACAGACATACATACAGACATACAGACAGACATTTTGTAAAAACCACTTTTTCGGACTCACGGGGTCCCAAAACGGATATTTCCACAAAAATCTCAACATCGATTTTTTTTTTGCGATAACTACTTTCTCTATACTATGTCAGGAGTAACCAGGGGGGTACCCCCCCCCCCCCTTTAAAAAAATATTTCGTTCTGTGTTTATAAATTAAAATATGCTATTCAGGCTGGGGCCACAAGTTCTGTGATCAAGTTGCTGCGGACACACAGTCCCGCCAAAACACACTCCCGCCCTTAGAACACTGCCTATAAATATTATTCAGTTCAGGACTTTACACTTAGTAGGAACATAAAAACTTGTGTTTTCAAAATAAGAATAATTTGAAATTGATATACTTATATTTTATACAGTTCTATTTAGAACTAAATTACAAAACTTTTGTAAATTTTCAAAAAAATTACAAAAAATGTTTACCACTTTTTATGTAGGCCTAAAGTTGAACTTTTTCCTTTCGTTACTGAACATTTTTTGTTTCTTAAGCTAATAACTTTGTAATTTAATTAATAAATTTTGTACTGGCACATATGAATTTGTTTAACCTTTCTCTACAAAAAAGCTATGGAACACCTTTGGATTGGTTTATAATTAATTACTACATTTGGCGAATTTTTGAAAATATTCTTACAACACGCACCGAAATGGCTTGGCATCACAAATCCATTTTTCATTTTTAGTTTATATTTTTGAAAATTACTGTTGATTATATGGTTTAAAATTACTATGCATTGCAATTTCAGAATATTGAATATTTTCTGTGATTGCAATACTTAACCTAAGCCATTGTAGAATTGACTTAGGTTCGGTGGAAACTTTGTTGATAGTAGGCTAGTAAAGTTACTGGCCTATTTATTTAAATGTTATAGTAGTGCTATCAAAGTTTTATATTATATTTATACATCTATTGTTTATACATAGGCTATATCAAATTTCATCTAAATCGAATATATGTTTTTAGAGAAAATAGATTTTTACTGACGATATATTCAGTATAATTTTCAATTACCAATATATTTATAATTTCAGCCAATTTATATTTTTTTTCTAACAATAATCATTACAATCATTGTCACTAGGAATGTCAACAAACAATTCATTTAAAATTTCGTCATATAATTTGACGACATTGGTAAAACTTTCATGATTCATTTAATGTTGGCAAAAATTCAAATAAATGAATAGAAAGAAAGTTATTCATACCTCTTTTATCCCTTTCTTTTCATGGCAGATCATTCCAATTAGGGTACATTGTCTTGTCCAATTTCCATCCAACAAGTCTTATCACGTACATTACTATCTGAATAACCAGCAATACTTTTGTCTGACAGTGGTGGGTTTCCACATACATTTTCTATTAGTTTTTCCATATCAAACATTTTGGTGTTGACAAAACACAACAGGACGCAATGCAACGCACCCGAACAACGGGACTGTCTGAACGCTCACTCGAAAATGCACGTGTTTTGGGTCTCCTTCCCGTTTCTCGGGATCCTGCAGCGCGGCAGCACCATCCGTTGGAAACTTAAGACGCGCTGTTTGAACGCGCCAATTTAAAACCATGTGCAGTCTTCATCCCGATTATCGGACCCGAGAAACCGGACCGTGTGGCCCCAGCTTAAGAGTAACTTGTTTTCAACACCTATGCAAATGTCAAGGTACAATATAAAATCAATATATTGCTGACACTATCTTTGGTCGAATTGGGCACTGGCTCTTTATTTGATATAGATGCAGTGTAGTGTACCAAAGTATAGTGTTCGAGAGGCAGCACACGAAGTTTTCGTCCGCCACGGATTATTTGCCGTCGCCATCATATCAACAGTGGCGCGAAGGAGAATGTTAGAGCATATACATTAGTCGGAAAAATAAACGATCGGTTTACTTACCGCTGACGGTAGCTGTGCAGCCGCTCGCTGCCACTACAATCGACGGATTTTCCACCGTCTGCGCCAAAACAGAAGCGAACGTGACCAAATGCAAGCCAATTTTCCTTATTTTAGTATTTTTTTCGTAGAATACTATTCTTCAGCTGCGTGTGCAGTTCGTCAAATGACGAAACCGACATTCTTAAATAATTGAAAAAAGTTTCTTCTAGTTTTTCAATTCAGGAAACACATTGTAGAATGCTTCAAAATCTTCCCTTCTTTTATTTATTAATTTATTTGCTTCCTTTTCAATCAGGGATGGAATAACAATAAAGCGAGAGTCGCTCTCTGTTCATATCAATAAAACTTTAAAAGAAATAATATATTACATAACACACTTCGTGATTGATGAACTAGACACTTCAGTTTAATGAATCCCAATGAGGCTTTTTATGAGTGCAGCGGTAACTAATCCGCAGCCGGCAAAAAACGCCGTGTGTTCTAAGCAGCGCACGGAAAGGTTTTTCGGAGAACGAGTCATGTTGCTATATTCTAAGTTATTCTAAAATAGGCCTGAATCACAATTAGAAATGGAAAATTATATATACCTATATCATTTTAAAGTAATTTTGGGAAGCCTAAAACGTGTTATTTTGCATCTTAATTATAAAAAGAACAACCCCCCGGTTGTTGTACGGTCGTCCTATGCTATACTATACTTTCTATGTATCACTATAAAGCTATAATATATAGCAAAGGATTTGCAGCAGAATGCAGCATTCAACAAACGTTGCACCGCATACTGATTATAGTTTATAGCGGGCAATAACAATAAAGTTTAGCGATATGAGCACCAACCGAGGTCAGATATATATTTATCGCGTCTAGCAGAGCTGACGCATGCGTACAAGGGTTCTTTTCCCGCCATCCAACGTTTACCTTGGTTTTCAAGACGTGGTTTTGTTGTATTTGTTTATATCAGTTTTCATCAAGAAGGATAATGGAAGGTTTAATAGAAGAAGTAAAAAGTCATCCTTGTCTGTGGTTAAGAAGTAGCCCTGACTACAGAAACTTAAATTTAAAGAACATGAGTTGGGAAGTGATAGCGAATAATTTAAATAAAAGTGGTAAGTTATCAGTGGGTTCGTTTCTTAGGCTATTGTTAATAAAATAAAATGTTTACAATGTATTATTTAATTTATAAATAGGCCTACAGAAAATAAGTATAAAAAAAATTGGGTGTGCCTAAGACCACACGTTGGAAGTGATAACTCCTATGACCGATTTATATTTTTATCAGTATTAATATTAGAGGAGAATAACGGTCAACAAATTATTACACAAGTCAATATATTGTCAAAAAATATTAAATCATATTTTAAAATTGTATAATTAATTATTCAAATAACAAATTATTCTTAACTCCTAAAAATTGTAAGTAAGAAATTTAAGTATATTTTCAGTTATCAGTAAATCTGCAGCACATTATATTTAATATATTTTTTACATTATAAATTTGTATTCCATTTTAAGCGTGTATATAATCTAATTATATCAAATTATAAAAAAGCGTGACGCGAGATCTCGCGAGAAATCTGGCGTGATGCGAGATCTCGCGGGAAATCTGGCGTGATGCAAGATCTCGCGAGAAATCTGGCGTGACGCGAGATCTCGCGGGAAATCTGGCGTGATGCAAGATCTCGCGAGAAATCTGGCGTGACGCGAGATTTCGAAAACATAGCCAAGTCGAAAGTGCCCAACGGGCCAATAGAAGTTATCACTTCAAAAATGTTTATGAAGAGAAAATATAAGGAATTAATTAACTTTTGTAATAGCTGTACTGTACAAACTGCTATGAAATTTAGGCCTACTATTATAGGTTAGGCAATATTATTTTAGAATCGTCTTATATGTTAGAATAAATATCTCACACAGTACAGTTTTAACTGTAATTTAATGACATAGAGCCTTCTATTGCCAGTTAATCATATCTAATTGCCAAGGCACACTCCCCTCTGGTAAAATTAAATACCGGTAATCTATAAAATTATCTCCAGTTTGCTTTGTCAGTAGTTGTAGCTCTTCTTTTAAATGAGTGGCAGCTCTGCTAATGCTAAATCAGTCATGTCAGAAAGATATTGCATTTGAGGTCCCGTTTATGTCTTTTCTGAACTAATTAATTATGCAAAACTAGGCATGCTTTATATTTATTTTGTCTACCAATTTCACTGTTGTACAAGAATGCCGAATGTCAGGGCCGCTTTTCCGAATAGGCACGTGCCTAGGGGCGCCAAATTTTGAATACGAAAAAAAAAATAAAGAAGGCGGAAAATGATGCCGTAAGGTAACTGATAATTTATGGAGAAGAATGTTTAGGCCATGAAACTCCTTACGGCTGCCGGTTGCCAGTCCGGGACATGGCGGGTCCATAGGTGGTGGATAATGGTAAGACTCTCTGACTCTCCAACAAAATCAAAAGAATAGTAATGATAAGAGCCAACGGAAAGAAAGAGAGTTAAGGGAAATTCCCTCCTGAACCAAAACTGGCAAATCAAGAACTCAAAAAGAAATGCTCTGCTGGGTTTTTTGGACCCCCTATTATTTGATTAGTATTCCATACCTCCCAGACCTTTCCCCCCCCCCCCCCCCCGTATAAATCACGTATGAGGGGCGCAATTGTTTGAAGTGCCTAGGGCGCTAGTGAGGTTAAAAACGGCTCTGCCGAATGCATTTTCACTCAAGAATCTTCCTTTGGAAAGTCTGTAGTTAAACTCTTTCAGAAAGTGTCAATCTGTCTCTTGCATAAGATCGCAGAAGTTAGGTTTCCAAAGGGAAAGCCTCATCCCCAACAATTACGAAAGGTAATGTAAGTTCTGACAAAATGTTTTCAGTGGGGACACTGAGGGTTCGGTTTTTAATCGCTTTTCCAAGTTGCTGTTCCCAGACACCACAGTCACTGTTCTTCCCACATAATCCTACATCAACTGCAATAAATTTGTAGTTTGCGTCTAAAACAGCAAGGAGAACAATTGTACATGTCTTGTAGTAGTTATAGTATGTACATAGATCCTGTGACTCCTGGCTTTCGAATAAGCACATGTTTACCATCTATCGCCCCTATGCAGTGTGGAAAGTCCCACTTTTCTCTGAACCCTGATCTCATTTTAGTCACATCTCTGCTGTAGGTTCAGGGATAACAATCGGCACTAAATGAACCCACAGAGCCCTGCAGACCTAATCTATAATTGAGGCAACCATTACTGCACCCATCCTGAAACTGAATCCTATAATGTGAAAAATATCAAAGAAATGTGAAACATAATAAAGATGTTTTTATTTTGAAGTTTTTACTGTAACATTTTTTCTAGTTTATACGGTGAAGAAGGAGTGGAAAGGCCTCAGAGATGGACTAAGACAAGCAATGAAGGCAAAAACTACTAAAAGTGGACAGAAGGATACAAATGTTAACACCTGGCGTTATGAGTTGTTGCTGGAATTTCTGAAGCCTTGCATAGCTTTTCGACGGTAATGCTATTCCTTAAATTTTAAGAAAGCTTCTACCTAGTTAGTCACTAACAAGTAAAAATAAACCATCCAAACCAATTGTTCACATTTTCAAACAAACTTTTACACACAACACAACGTTATTTAAAACTAACACTTTAATTTGTTAATTTTTCAAACAAGTGGACAGATATCATTACAAAACACACCTTTTTTGACTCATGAGATTATAAATATATATTATATATAAACTTCAGGTGCTTAAGACAACATGAAGGTAGTGAAAACTTCTAGGTCAGCCATAAAATAAATCATATTTATTATTTCTCAAATTTTGTTTGCAACGCCATCCTCCTTCTTTAATTCTTCATCAAAATTAATTATTCAAAAATAATTTCAAAGCTTACGCCCATATTCTCCGCTGTTGATCAAAAGTAGACAAATAGCTTGTAATTAATGTTTTTGTTAAAAAATGTATTAAAAGAATGATTCCTAATGAAAGGAGCCAACTCTTAATAATCTGTTTAACTAGCATGACAGCATGATTTTTTACATTCTATATCACGTAATCAATTAAATTAAATCAAAATAAAGCGTTATAAACTGTTATTTATAAACCAACTTAAATAAATAAATGTAATTAACTGAATTAAATCTACGTATTAAATCAGGTAAGTGTAGGCCTAACTTGTGAAATATTCGCACGGGTCAGCTAGTAATATTATATTAGTAATGTTTGGCTGTGAAATTATTTACAAAATCAATTTGTAAAATTGAAATATTTTTTTTTTATTATTACACTTCAGATAATGTTAGTTATTTAAATTATTAAACATGGTTATTCTTTATTACTACTGATATTGTCATTTATAACATTATTACGATCAACATTACAATATTAACATAGTCAATCCAAATATACTAATTTGCAATATCATCAACTTTATTAATATATTATCCATTCATTTAATTAGATTTGAATAGTTTGAGAACTTTATAATTAATTATTGTTAGAAGTTATAAATCAGGTTCCACGGCTGAAAATGTTTGACAACTAGATTATGTTACTTGCTTTCACTTTCAGGACAGAAGGAAACCTAGATCCAGTTATATCTGAAATTCAAAATGAGACTGAAGACCTAGTTGAGACTACTCCGGAGGAACAAGGTTGCGATTTTGAGGTTCCGTTGTCATTTGCATCTGCCGGTACATCTACAAGTTCTAAAGAAAAGAACAAATCACGGAAACGTAAATGTTCCGATAATGATGTTGATAAAGTAATCAAATATTTGGAGAACAACAGTGAAAAAACAGATGACTTGAGTTTATTTTTTAAAAGTATGTGCGAGAGTACCAGAAAATTACCACCTCGTCAACAAATACGCATAAGGAGACAAATAAACGACCTTGTAATGAGTGCACAAGAAGACTTTGTGTATGGACAGCTCTCCACAACAAGTAACCAAACCTTTTCTTAGTCAGCACCGACAAGCATCATAAAAATGTCCCCGTTGATGAGTCAGGGTCTTCGAGGAACCAGGCTACCAACCCTTCCTTTTACCAGCCACTAATTTCTATTCATTATAAAAAATGTAAATAACTCAATGTAATTAGTATTTTTATGGCATTTAGTATATATATACATTTTCATGACTTTAATTTTTAAGTAAATAAATCATTTTGTTTAGTAAAATTTCATTTTATATTAGATGATTACTGAACCGAGTATGACAGTAACCGCCGGCATTGCCAGATCGTTCCAAAAGAAAGAAAATGTACATTTACGCATTAATGTAGATTACTCATAGTTTTCTTCTTCAAATAAAAATATTAATAAATACCGCTTTAATAAGTCGTAAATTTTGCCGCCTACTTAGCCTAGTTAAAAATCCAGCCCTGCATTTATGTGTTTTGAAATGCCTGTATTAGTACAATAATTATAATGTCAAATTTTACAAATTACTGGAGTTTTTAATAAACCAAAGTTTTGAAAAACTGTCCAAATTTTAAAACTCCTGAGAGGAAAAATAATAACATCGACACAAGATACTTGCAAACATGAGATAATACTGTTCAGTATTCTTTCAAGGGATAGTCATGCAGAACTAATTTAAAATCTGTTTACCCACTTTCTTAATTGATGGTTTGCAGAACATTGTAGACGATTTAAAGTTTTCAAAATGAATGTGAATTGCAACACAATGCCATAAAGTTAATTAAAAAACACAGTCGATGAAGTTTCAATTCGGACCTTTTATAACAAAGTAGTTGTTTTTGATTTAACACTATATCCAATTTTCGTGATTGCAGAACATTAATATTTCCTTTTTCTTGCATTATGGTTCGATCAAGACCAAATATATTTTTAGTTTGTTGGGCTTTCTAAAGCAACAAAAATGTTTTATTACTGTAAAGTGTTAAAAACAAAATGTTTATAGTCCTTAAATCTTAAATTTAAGTGAGAGGCTTTCATTACGGTTTTAGTCCTAGTTCTACTATCTTCTGTCAACTAAAGTTTTGAAACCAGGCCTAAATATAGTAAAAATTATTGCAGGATTAACATAACCTCAATACTATGTTAGGCCTATATTACAGAATTGACTATTAGAATTTATCCATCTTTGCCAAGTTTACCTTTTTTTTTTTTTTGAAAATAAGTTGTTAAATCAGGCCTAATTTATTCCAATTCCAACGTGCTAAAACAGAATAAATTAGCTTGTTTTTTAACAGTTACTTAAAAACTGTCCAATGAACAGCTGATTTTGGATAATACTCAATCTCAGTTCTATTCCACTCTATTTCCAACGACCTAAAACAGTGTAAATTTGCTTGTTTATAAACAGCTGTTTTAATCGCTTTATTTACTATTTCGTTGTTATTTTGTAACCAACGACCCATAAGACCCTATGTTAAAAATTTTCAACTTTTAAATTAGATTTTCTAAAAAAAATTGCGTTTTTACACGAAATACAACTATACGGGTGTACTTAAAAATCAAAACTACATCTAAATACAAAATTTCTTTGAATTCGTTAGAGCCGTTTTTGAGATCCGCAACAGATACAAAGATAGATACAAGAATTGCTCATTTAAAGTAATAGGATAAAGATTTTTAACTTTAAGGATAAAGAAACATCCTCTCACTTTAATTTACAGGCTTAATTTCTGTATACATAAACTATTGAAACTATTACAAACTATTGAATTAGGATCGGAATCCATCTTATACTTACTTTGAACATTAAGCAATACTAAACTCAGTTGGTAATTGTGTTTGTTTACTTGACAACAGTGTTTACTTGGGTTGTTTAGATATTTAAATTGACCTTTCAAAGTTTGCGAATGCTGCAGATGATTGTAATTTGTAAATCATTTTTGATTATATTTTTGTTTTGAGCTATGAATCATTAAAAAATGATTGATTTAAAAAAATTAAAAATTTAATTATGGTGTGGTCGACTAAAGATGCGCGTGATATACCGCCTGCATATAAATTAGCGTGTCATAAAAATATAACATGTGGTATAGAGATTTGTTTATTATGTGACAGTGTGTGGTGCAGATCTGATTTCATTAAACAAGGAATTAATGTTGGTAAAGGGTTTTTTGTCTCAAGTAATCTAATAATATGTCCTATTCATGAGAATTTTACCTATGATAGCACTATAGCTGATATGCATGTTGATATCAAAACAGTTAGTTATTGAAAGTCTAAATAATAAAAAGCTGAGTATTATGGATATTTACAAGAAAAGTATTGAGATCGGGGAAGTAACGCTGTAAGATGAAGCTGTAGTTGATGCAATGTCGGTTGTATCTGACAGTGGCTCAGTATTGTCTGATAAAAAAAACGTCGGGTGAAGAAGCTAATGCTAATGATTGTGAAAGTTGTGTTTTTTATAGAATGAAAAATGAAAATCTTAAGTCTTTGAATATGGAATTATCTAAACATAATGAGAAATTAAGAGCTAGTAATGTGTTTTTTTAGATCTTTGGTTTCAAAAGATGAAAGTATTTCTTATGCTCAGGCAGCTATGAGTTTGCCAGAAAAACAGGTAGGCAGGGACATGGCTACTCCTGCAATAATATAAAAATGTCAGAATTCTGCAAATACAGATGATTTGCACACTAAAACTAAGACATTGCTATTAACCCTTCAAGTGCTGACTATATTGCTCTTTAGCGCTAAGGGTTTTTTTGGTTCTGTGCATGCTTATTAACTAAAATCACTACAAAATACTCACTAATGGTAAAGTAAGACTTATTATACATCATTTTAATCACAATTACATGCTCTTTACAGTAAATAGCTTTAACAGGCTTACCTTATAATTTTTATCCTTTTTTTTTTGTTGACCAAAGTAGGAATTAAAAAAAAAATTGTGTTCTAAAACCACTCACTCAAAATATGTAAAAAAAAGTCATGTATAAAATCCAATATAGCCAAAAGTATGGTGAATATAATACATAACACTACTACTTAGCTGTAAAAAAAACTTTTTGTCTATAAAAAATGGCTTTTCTGCACAAAGAAGAAAAACTTGCATCTAAAGATATAAAAGTACAGTCTAGGCCCAATATTTATGGTTTTAAACTTGTTATAAAGGAATAACATACACATTATATATACAAGAAAAAAAAAAGAAAAAATATTTACAGTTCTAAGTCTTTAAAAGTCACTATTTTCAAACGCACCTCTAATAGCACTTGAATTTCTAAGTTCACTCATAATTACTTCAAAAATGAATAAACATTTACAAAAACAAATTGAAATAAACTGATCTAAACTGAAACTAAAAATTAATAACAACTAGTGGATAAAAAACAAACAAAATCCGAGTTCCGAGCGTCTATCTACGCGTATTACATGACTAGATAGTTGATTTGACAATTCTGCCGAAGGTTTGTTTGAGTCGATATCACTATGAAACTCTGAACTATAATAAATGACTCTTTCCAATCACAACCATAAATTGAAGTATCCGATTGTATTAAAAATAGCGGCGTCATACACATTTAAATGCGACGTTAGCACTATAACGCAACTTTCATACATTGCATATGC
The DNA here is from genome assembly GCA_018207615.1 of Philaenus spumarius. Classification (NCBI taxonomy): domain Eukaryota; kingdom Metazoa; phylum Arthropoda; class Insecta; order Hemiptera; family Aphrophoridae; genus Philaenus; species Philaenus spumarius. The sequence continues at coordinate 594,510 of JAGFPH010000143.1, forward strand.
GATGTTGGCACTTGGAGGGTGAAATCAGAGTAAAGTGCAATTGCATAAAGTCATCAAAATTAAGGACAAAGTTATTGTTAAATGTAATAAAACATGTGATGTTGCTGAAACTGAAACGTTATTGCTATCACTGAACTCAAATTAAGTTAATGTTGAATTGGAAAAAAAGTTTAACCCAAAAATAAAAGTGGTGAATGTAGACTCTGATTTTGGTAGTTCTGACAGTGAAATTGTTTTGCAGGACTATCTTAAGATTGATCATAAGTATTTGAATAAAAAAAAACTAATAACTGGACAATGTTGATTACTGTCAATACAGAAAAATAATGCAAAATAAAAGACTTTACGTTGGTGTCTTTTGCTGTAGAGTTTTTGATGACTAAAATCTTATATTATGCTATAAATGTTCAAAATATGGGCATCATAGTTTCAAGAATTGCAATTCAGTTGATTACATTTGCATGATTTATGCTGGGAAGCATTCTACTTTGGACTGCACAAATATAGAAGGTAAGAAATGTAGTAATTGCATTGCCTATAATAATAAAAACAACAAAACCCGGAGTATTGATCATAGAGCTGATGTAAGTCAACATGTGAAACTTATCAAGGAATTTTGAAGAATTGTGTGAATAAAATTGAGTACCGTACCCTTATAACCCTCTCAATGGCTCAAAATTATGTATTTCTTAAAGTAGAAACAGAGTATGATGCATTGGATGAACTAAATGAAGCAATTAAAAACCTTGGCTGGCTAATATTACATTTTAATATACGAAGACTCAATTCGAACATTACCCTTCTTGAAACGTATATCGCTAGACTTAAAATGAAACCCCAAATAATTGTTTGTACTGAGACATGAGCATTGAAAATTCCTGGTATATACTCAATAAGAAGTTATAAAATTTATTACAATTATGGTAGTGTCAATTTAGCTGATGGTGTTGTTATTTATAAGAGATGATACTGTTCATAATACTAAAATAGTTGAATATGGTGCTTTTAAGGTTACGGAAAGTGATATAGTTTTATATGATCAAAAAAGTCTCTTAATAACTGCTTTGTATAGATTTCATGATTTTAATAAACAAAAGTTTATTGGTGTAATTGAAAAAATAATATCGAAGAAAGCAAAAGATCACATTATAATTGGTGATTATAATATTAAGTACCATACCTGGGCGACCGAGCAGCGCTTGGTTTTTTTTATTGATTTTTTTTGGAAAATATATGTAAATACGAATCGCATACTAAATAAATATAAATATTTTTCGATCTTATGTACATATGAACTGTTTATTTAAATAAAAAACAGGCAGTCTTGGGACAGCTGTCAGAAGTGAAAACATTTTAGCTTCATATAGTTCACTTTATTTTCGAGTTATTAAGAAGAATTTTTAATATATGTATTAATGTTGTAATGTGATCTTAAATAATTGTGGAGATGCGATGGAGCCTTAAATAATTCTGGATTTAAGATAGAGCCTTAAATATTTGCGGAGATGCGATGGAGCCTTGAATAACTGCGGAGAAGCGACGGAGACAGCTATAAAAAAGTTTCACTTACTTACCTGAACTAAGTCTTTTACAACATCTATGCAATTTTTTATTTATTTACATGAACGATGCCGGGTACCACAGCTGTAATAAGTTTTTTTAATAACCTGACCGAAGCCGGGCACTACAGCTATAAAAAGTTTGACTTATTTACTTGAACTAAGCCTGGTACGACAGCTAAAAAAAATGTGTTCCTTATTTACCTCACGGAATACTGGTCCAACACCTATAAAAAAGTTTCACTTATTTACCTGTATGGTACGACATCTATTAGTTATTTAACTTGTGTGTCAAATAAAACCATCTGTTCCTTATTTACCTGACCGAAGACGGGTACAACAGCTATAAAAATATTGGTATGACACATATAAACATCTGTTCCTTATTTACATGACCGAAGTCGTGTACGACAGCTGTAATACGTTTTCCTTATTTACCTGACCGAAGCCGGGCACAAGAGCTATAAAAAGTTTTACTTATTATTTCTCAAGACCATTTTTTTGTCGGTACGCCATAACTTCCTTAATACATCATCAAATTACATGAATTGTGCATAATTTTAAAGCTTTCCTTAACCACTACACCGGAAAAATATACAAAATACAATTATATGAAAAAGTACAAAAAAAAAGAAATAAAGATTTCGAAAATAACAGTGATTTAAGATCAAGTAAGTTGTAGGGGTATTTTCCTGGCGTTGGCGACACTGATGATAACAATACTCAGCTGGAGAGCTGCCATTACGCCACTACATTGCTATTTTTAATTAATATACGCACTATACGATACTAAATATACGGTGTGTACTTTTATTAAGTGGGATTTAAGTAAGTTAGAATGTGAATGCTTCACATGGGTCAGCTAGTATAATGAAGTTCAAATACGACAGCTAAAAAAAAAATTTGTTCCTTATTTACCTGACCGAATAGTGGTACGACAGCTATAAAAATGTTTTCAAATATAACCATCTGTTCCTTATTTACATGACCGAAGTCAAGTACGACAACTGTAATAAGTTTTCCTTATTTACCTGACTGAAGCCGGGCACGACAGCTATATAAAGTTTTACTTATTTACCTGAACTAAGCCTGGTACGATAGCTAAAAAAAAGTGCCCGTGTTGACGATGACGGTAACGTCCCTCAGGTTCAATGCTTTTTCCTCACGCAAAAAAGAACCTAACGCTCCTAAAATCGGCTACAATATTACTGTATTTAGTTCATTTTATAGTTACTTTATTTTCGCTAGAGGGCAGCACCTCCTGGATCACCTTTTTTATGTAATTTTTAGTAATTTATAAAAAAATATGTGAGAATTGCTCATTTAATAAGATAAGATATATTGGGTTCTGATCCTGAATGGAATGAATTACTCAATGAATGTTATGCTATAGGGTATTTGCCCCTTTATAACAAGATTACTAGACCTAATGAGGGAGGTTGCACTTGCATTGACAATATGTTTGCTAGATTGAGCATTGATTTACAAGCATTTAAACACACACAGGTTTTGCCTGATCACTATCCTTTAATATGTGGTTTTAATGTAGTTAATACTAGTAACCTTAAAGCAAAGTAATATTTTAAGTTAAAATATGATAAATTAATAGCTGAATCTGATAGTGTTGATTACGGAGCGTGTTATCAATGCAGTGACCCTGATGATGCTGTAAATAAATTGATTTCTAATATTAAATTATGCATTTATAAATCTACAGTTAAAGTAAAAAAATCAATTTCTAATTATAGAAAACCTTGGATGACAACAGCTATCTATTAAACACAAAGGTATTTGTATAATTTATGTAAAAATAATGGTTATTCTGATTACTATAAAACTAAGTATAAGTCTTATGAGAAATGCTTACAAAAAAGTGATAGGAAATGCTAAAGCTAACTTTGAAATCAAAACTGCAGAAAATTTTTCAAAATACCCCAAAAAAATTTGGAATTATGTAAGTGATAAATTAGGTAATAAAAGTAAAAAAATTAGTCATATTGATAAAATTATGGTTAGTGATAATACTATTGTGAATCCAGATAATGTTGTTCAATGATTTCTTTGCAAGTGTGTATAGGAAAAGATCTAGCTAGTAAAATACAGGGATCAGGTAGCTCTACTGATGTCTCTGTTATAACGAACAAACTAAATAGTAAATCTATATTTTTAGAGCCAAAATTGTGTGCTGAAATAGAAATAGTTATAAACAATCTAAAGGGTAGGTGTGGAGGTTCAGACGGTATTCACTCTAGAGTACTCAAAGTTCTTTTCTTGAGAATTAGTCCTGTATTGGAAGAAATTTTTAACAAATAAATGTATTAGTATCGATTTTTGGCCAAAAGCGTTGAAACAGGCTGATATTGTCCCTGTTTTTAAGTCTGGTGAATCTGATTCTGTTAATAATTACCGTCCAATATCCTTGATATCCAATATTGCGAAAATATTTGAAAAATTTATACATTAGAGAATATTTTATTTCTTGATTAAGTAGGCCTACATGAGAATTAATAAGAAGAAAATTGGGTTTTAAAGTAATGTTGGTACTACAAATGCTTTGGAAAAAGTACTTGATATTATATATAAAGCTATTGATAAGGGTGACTCAGTGAGAGCTACATTTATAGATTTGAGTAAGGTTTTTGACACTGTTGAGTATGGATTATTATTAGCTAAACTAGAAAGTGAGGAGGTATTGCCCTTTCATTTATCAGAAGCTATCTTACTGATAGAACACAAAGAATTAAATTAGGTAAAATTATTAGTCAATCTAAAACTGTAGAAGTGGGTGTTCCTCATGGCACAGTACTAGGACCTCTACTATTTGTTGTTTATATAAATGATATTTTTTATCACTGCCTTGATACCTATGCTTTTGCTGATGATACAGTTGTACTCAGTTGTAATGACAATTGGGTAGGATCACAATCAAACATGAACCAAAAACTGGCTATTGTTAACATCTGGTTTGTTGATAATAAATTAACACTAAATCTTCTTAAAACTGTTTATATGCTGACTTTTTATGCTGATAGTGTACCTGATAGTACTGAAATTGTTATAAATAATAAAAGAGGTAACTAAGTATTTGGGTGTAATGACTGATTATAATTTAAAATGGAATCAGCACATACAAAATGTTATTAAAAAGATTAGATATTTTCTATACATAGTTTATAATAATTTAAGATACTTACCTAAAAAGGTTTTGCTAACTATATATTATGCATATGTATATAATATTCTAAATTATGATTTGGTTGCCTGGGGTGGTGCGTACAAGTCTGAACTAAAGCAATTAATTAAACTACAAAATACATTCATAGAATTGCTTAATACTAATAACATACCTACGTTAAAACAACCGTATTTTACCAAATGTATTATGTATCACTATAAAGACCTCTGTACTGCTTATAAAATTCAAATAGCAGAACTAGAAATAAGGATTTACTGTTACCTAAACATAGTAAAAAACTGTATAGGAAAAGTAGTACTTATGTTGCAACTAAACTTTTCAATACTTTACCGAATGTATACAAAGATCTTAGTGGATCTGATAAAATCATCAAAAATAAAATAATGAATTATATTAAACAGAATTGTATTTTGTATCAGAATTATATTTCAACTCTGTAATGTATGGCTTATTTTGGAATATTTTTGTTTACTATGTTCTTTTCTTTTAATTTTTCTTTGTATTTTTTACTTTTTATATAGTTTTAGTCATAGTTTTTTGTTCTAGCTACCTGTACACAGAAAAGTCTTCTTTTCTCTTTAGGAATATGTAATGTATCTCCGTTATGGAGAATTATGTATTGTTGCTAAATAAATAAATAGGTAAAAGTAAGGAACTCTATTGTAAATATATAAATTATTACAATCTTATAGAGGGAAAGTCTATATAGGTAGAATAAAGCAAAACATAAATATATACATTTTGTTATATATTTCTTATGTATTTCGTCATACCCAATTAGAACTTAGAACATTATGTTTGGGTGAGAAATTTTTTGACACATGTATAATAATAATTTAAAATACATTATTTTGAATGCTTTTTATACACCTCTCCAAGCAAGAGTTGAATCATTAAATAAATAAAAAATAAACCCACAGAACCAATACTAAGATTTCAACCCAGTGTCTTTGCCTCTATGCACCACTTAATTGAGCTTTTTAAGTCACTGTTTTGGTCCAATGTTCTCCTAATCGATTGGTTTGGTGTAACAATTTTAGTTTAACTATTTTGTAAAATTTAGTTTTATAATAAAAACATCTAACTTTGTAAAAAAGGAAAAAAATAGTTAACAAATTTATAAAACAATCAATAAAAATAAATGATTTATTTTAAATATCTAATTATAGTTCAGTCATGTTAGACAAATTATCTAAAAAAAAAAACTCTTATAAGCTAGGGATTTGGTATGTATGTTGTATTTAGCTACTGTAGTAGTATACTAAAAGTCTTCGCAAAAAAAAACCTGTGCTACGGCCGCCATCTTGGAAAATAGCATCCAAAAACCAAGTTTTATTTAAAAAATGTTTGTCACAAAAAGAGCTACAACTTTTCAATCAAATAAACCATTTAGGCATAAAATGCAATATTTGGGAAACAATTTGTTAAAAAAAAACCCACTAATTACCGTTAATGGATGTTATAAAGTTATAAAAGTTTTTTACTTAATGGGGTAATTTTGATTAAAAATTACTACACTATTATGGTGAAATACTTCATACATTAAGTTATGTGAAACTCATGTAAACAGATCGATGCCAATAGAAGGCTGTGCAATGTAGATATATGGTGCACATCTTGATAATGTATATTAGAGGAGATATCATGTGTTGGAGGAAGAATAACGTTAAGTGAGGCAACCCAGTGAATTGTAAGGGATAATTTTATTATTATATCTGAGAGAATAAACTATTACATATTTTTGTTTTGAATTACAACACCAGAAGTAAATTAGCACTTATTATTCATACAACCATGTGTGTGCCCTTTAATACTTAACTGATTAAAATAAAACCACTGGATCATAAAGGCAAATGAAAATATGTTTCCTCAGTGTTAGACAGAAGCAGTGAGCCCACAGAGTATACAGGGATTCACAAACCCTTACAAATAATCCTTTGTTCTTCTACTATGTTTCTACTTTTCTTTTCTCAAGTACTAGGCTATGCTCAGAATGGCATGTTCAAATGTCTTTTCAATCTGCAGTAGATTTCTCTATATTTCATATACCATAAGTATTTGTATATCATGTTTATATTTTGAAGAAGTTTCTGGTTATTTAATTAATTCATACAAATAACCTCAAGTAAACAGACATGTGGTTTTATTAAAAGTGAGTCTAAGCCCTCTACTGTATTGTGGTTAATTAATAATAATGTGAAGGTAAACTTAATGAGAATCAAAATAGTGGAGCAGTCAACATCTTAGTTATGTTTAAAAGATGAGCATTTTAAAAACATATATTATGCTGAGGTACTAAATTAAAACATTTTTTTAAATACAAGAGCAGGAACGTTGCTACAACAAATTATGGGGGGGGGGGGGATTATCTAAAATTTCCCAACAATTTTGACTGACTATATTGCCCAACTTCTGTGGTGGGGGTTCTAACATGCAGAAAGGGGCTCTGGGTTATGTTGCATGGAGTTAATCCCATTACAGATGGGGCCCGGGAGGCTTACTATCGAATTTTTTGGGAAAAATGGAATTCTCTACGTAGGGTTTTTAACAATGCAGGTGCTATATTGAGTACTATATTGAGTGCTATATTGAGTAGAGATTTTACATGAATTTCAACATGTTCATCACATTATTGTAAACATTCCTCATATTTTCCCCACCATTTCTTTTCCCCAATATTTGCCGCAAACTTTAAAATTTCCCTAATCTGGCGACCTGGTGCAGCGCATGGAATGTCGGTGACAGTCAGTGTTACCACAAAAACAAGAGTTGGAACTAAATTTCCCAGAAAATAATTTAAAAGAAGACAATGCATTTATTTGGTACAGAAATATTTTGATTTGCCCAACATTTTTGGATTCGAAGATATAACTTGCTTGTTATTTATTTGTGAATGTTGGTTATTAACAATAAAATCTTTAAATTTTTGAGGGTTATAGCGTGCAATTTAATCCAAAAATCTAAATTACAACTTTTTTCTAAATCTCAAATTTCCCAACTTTTTGGATTTGAAAATTATTGGGGATGACGCCCCCCCCCCCCTCATAGCGACGTCCCTGTACAACAAGAGGTGCCCGAAAAGAAATATTCAACCACCCTTTATATTTGTTAAGGGAAATATATGCTATTTTTGGAAATATTCTTTGTGTTAAAGGGCTGTTTCTTAAACAAAAAGTTTTCAATAATTATGGTTCTCAAGAAGTGGGGTAACTAAAATATTTCAAATGGAACTAACAGTCATTTTTGATACTTCATTTTAAACATCTTGCTGAGAAAAGCACTTTGATGTGAAAAATTGCTTTTAAGCCAGCATATAACCACAATATTTTAAATTTTCTTACACTTTTAAGACAGTGAACAAGAAAATTACATTCTTCCTTAAATTTTATTTTATTGGAGATGATTTGAATTTTACTTTATCGAATTATTTTTAGATAAGATCAACCTCTTTAATATTTAATATACCAAAACATATTTATTGCTGTCAAGCTGTAGAATATGAAAAAACTAGAAAGCCCCCGTGAAAAATCACAGGCAGATTAATTAGATACACATCAGAAATACATCATGTAAAAAAATACTATTTAAAAACACAGACTTTATCTAAAACAACCTAACTGTACTGACGGGGATTTTCATCTCGGTAAATATGTACAACTTTAAGGATTATAAAACTGTAGGCCTATTTTGGTCAAAAAATGTATTTATTTACGTTGTTATATATTTAAAAAAAGATAAAAATATTATCTTTTAATTGCTTTTTATTTCATATTGATTGATCAAATGATTTAGAAGTTATTAATGTTATAGTGAAAAAATTTATAATCGAACATGTTTATATGTTATACGAAGATGTACGAATGTTCCGAAGTTAAACGAATAGGTAGGATTTCTATTTCTTCTTTAAATTTGTATAAACTAATATAAATAATATATTGATGATAAAAGGTTGTATTTATACACAGTTTATAACTTCAAAGCAAATCTTATAACGTACTAGCTGAATACCCGTGCTGCGCTACGGGGATTTTTTATTTTTTGCATCACTGTGTTACATACTTGTAATATTTTTCTCTCATTTGCATTCAATTTTTAATTCATGAAAGTGAATTATTACATGTATTTTCGTTGGTATTTATTGCTCACTGGCTGCCTGTCAATCGTCTTCGTCACTGTATGTGAGCTGAATAAATTCAATCAATTGAAAGATAAATAATTCAGATTGAAGCGCTCTTTTTCAACCACTAAATCTACAGACTTGTAAATCACAGTCTCAGATGGATGTTGCAGATCTCCCAGATACGTCTTTAATATGCGAATGCATAGATCGGGATAGTTTTAAACAGCTTACGTCTTTAAACATTTTACATTTAGAAGGTAACCTCCATACTGACTCTAGTTATAACACTTTTACGGGTTACGTATTTTGCTAAAGCTTCTTTGAAGGCAACATGCTTCGATCATTGCTCTGGCTGCAGAATTACCAGGTTATCAGGAGAGCTTTCTCGAGAACATGCGACGTACAGTTGGCCATGAGAGAAACAGTCATTCCTTAAATCCATGCCAGTCACTTTCAAAGACTGACTTTGAGGGTTATATGTAATATATATTATATTCCACAATAATGTTTCAAAATAGGCTTAATATTGCAGCAGAGGTACCAGCGGCTTCACTCGCAGATATGAATAAATTAATGATAGAAATATCGGGTAAATATTGAAAGTTAATTTGACCAAAACGTATAGAGTTTCGTCCAAATCAATCTATGTGTCCAATTTAGGCTTACTTATATGATCAGCTATGAGACAGTAAGCGCAAAAGCAATTATTTCTGCCAATTTGAGGTACATTTCACGTCTATGTTTTATCAAAAATATGTTCTACAAAATGTTATATTTCTGAGTACATTTTACTAAAGTAATGGCTATATAAAGGTATAATTGTCCCATTTTATCCCTTAGATGCAAGTAATTTAAATGCAAATTGCTTTTCGTTTTTATACCTTACTAGTGGACCCGCCAATGCTTCGCTATTGCTATTGCTTGATTTACCTAACCTAAAATTATATTCAGTTTTTGATCCAAATCAGTTGTTGATCAAAATCAGCTGTTGATCAAAATCAGCTGTTTTAAGCTTTTCATATGAACAGCTGTTTTTTGTGCCCCTGATAAAATCTTTCTTCTTCTTCCTTAAGATTGACCTTCCATAAGATTAACATTGAAACTTTGAGGGCCACTGGGGCGTAGCCCTAATATCCTAGGACTTCGGTAAATGGCCTAAAACCTTCCCAGGGTTAACCTGTGTTACTATGCAAAATTTCAAAGCAATCGGATGGACGGTTTGGTAACGCATAAAGGACAAACATACAAACGGACATACATTGAATTTTATATATATAGATGAATAATATGTACCAAATTTCAGCTATCTAGCTTTATAGATATTAATAGAAATTATTTTATATATAAAGGGGTAGTAACCCCAATTTTACCGCAAGTAACTTAGTCATAGGCAACAAAAATGAGTTTGGTTAATTTTTTCTTAGTACTATTTAAGAAATAAGTATAATAAATTATAACTGTCTAGGTTATAGAAAAGTATGAAAATTATTATTTATTGTTTTAAGGGTATTTTCTAAATTTTCACCCTTAGACGAAAGTAATCCGTTGAACCGATTGAAAAAATAGTTTACTAATAAAACGCTACACTATCCCTGAGTGCATAGGCTAGAATTCATTTCGATAAAAACATTTTTTTATTTCAATACTAGCTGACCCGGCAATGCTTTGCTATTACTTAATTTGAAACTTTGAAAGCCTGTAATTCGTATCCCTGAGGGCCGATGTAAATTATAATGGGATTCTGTTCATTGCTTGATTTACCTAACCTAAAATTATATTCATTTTTTTATCCAAATCAGTTGTTGATCAAAATCAGCTGTTTTAAGTTTTTCATACGAACAGCTGTTTTTTGTGCCCCTGATAAAATCAAAAGATATATTTCTTCTTCTTCCTTAAGATTGACCTTCCATAAGATTAGCATTGAAACTTTGAGGGCCACTGGGGCGTAGCCCTAATGTCCTAGGACTTCGGTAAATGGCCTAAAACCTTCCCAGGGTTAACCTGTGTTACTATGCAAAATTTCAAAGCAATCGGATGGACGGTTTGGTAACGCATAAAGGACAAACATACAGACAAACGTACATACATTGAATTTTATATATATAGATTTGTAAATTTAGCCGGAAAAATTCTTAGGTTAGGCCTAGACTGATAAATCAACACATGTTTTTACATTTATTACCATAGCAACGAATTGAATGAAATAACAGATAACAGCTGTTTGCTGTAATATTTCCATTAATAGCTAATTTCAAACTTTGTATTTCTAACTTTGAAGTTAGGTTTTCATTAAATTGTAGATCTAAGCCTTAGTGGTTCTTTTAACCTTTATTATAACTGCTCTTATAAAATAAGAAATAATTTGATTTGAACATTTAACATTATTTACCGTCTTAGCTTTGGAGTTATTATTAATCCTACACCTTTATTAAAAAAAAACATAACATGATTAGCCTATGTGTATCAGTATAGAAGGTTCCAACGGGGTTGGCGTGCTGAGCACGCAGGGGTTTCCCCTAGTATGGTATATAGTAGTCTTTGTAACGTACGTACAGTCGCTTTTATAGGAATTGATAAGAAACTTTTACTTTTAACATATTTTGACAAATCCTCAAAATCTCCAGATAAATAGACATACATTTTTTTTAAATGATGTTTTCTCTGTCAAAAAGACAAATTTTAAAACTATTCGAGGAAAGTATGAATTTCAATGACTTGCAATAAAAGTGTGTATTTTTTAATTAAAAAAAAATTAATTTGATTTTACGATTTTTGAGTTAGCAGGGTGTTTTGTCGAAAAATTTTAAATTTAGTCTCATTCTCTTTGTCTTTCTGTTAACTTTATGAATAATTTGAAAAACATTTCCCCCGATTCTAAATATTACCTAAAATAGCAAAAAAACTAAACTGGTTTTAAAAATTAAGGTACCGAAAATTACGAAAATTCTCCAAAATAGAGTTTAATAGTTAACATTAAGAAACATTATAGATTAAGGTCGATACACCGGTTACGTTGAAAAAACGTTTAAAGCAAGCTGTTCAAACAGAGGGGAATCCCTATTACGCAAGTTAAATCACTGAGGGGAATCCCTCAATACATGTTAATAGTGTAAATATGCTATACAGCACTCTTTTACAAAATTCAATTTGAGGCAGAACAAAGTGCCAGGAAATATTATTTGTGTAGATTTCAAAGGCGAAGTATATAATTTTTGTGTTTTTGCCAAAAAAATTAGTCTGTAATGCAAAATCTGTTATACTGGACAATTCCTTTAAAAGCCTACCTTCACGTGAACGTTTCGTGTCAAAATATAAATAAATAGGTCTACAAGTCCAAATTATTATTGTACACAATCATTCAAGGTTATAACGTAGCTATCGTCTATGACCCCTTCGCTTTAGCATCTACACGATGTATCGGCGCAAGTAATGTCTACTTTCTGCGAAGTACTTATTTAGACAAGGAAATGACATTCACAAACTCCGGCAGTGTGCGCGCTAACAGTTTCTTGAAACCAGTAACCTCTCTGGCAGTGTCGAGTGAGGTGAAAGCTTCGCCGTTCTTTACTTCAATAACAGGCGTACCGGTACCGTACGTAAGTGTTCAATATTATGTTATATACTTGTTGTTAAATTAAATGTATTATCATATTCAAGTTTCATTTAATTAATCAACATTATAAGTAGACGTATTTCAATTCCATGAGCCTAACAGATGATGTGCTCGATGCGAAATTGTTAGTAAACATTTAGCAATCAGCTGTTTTAACCGAACAAAATTATTATTATTAAGATGAGAGTTCCATTTCAGAAATAAATCAAAGATAATTATTGCCAATTTGGAATTTAGCTGTTATATGTTTCAATTTTTTGTCGGCATTAGACTACTTAATTTTAATATTAGTGAATCAACATATTTATAACTTTCATATTAGTCTTGTTCACACGTTATTAAATACCGGTAACGTCTAATACATTTTAGATCAAGGAAATAATCTTGAGTATTACTACAAAGTTGTTACATTGTTGTTTACATAATTACTAGGCCTAAAATTGGATTATTTATTTCTCCCATTAGAATAGTGCAACATTTTTTTTATTCAGCATCACAGATTCTGAACTTAGTAGAATAAACTAACACAAAACACAATACGTTTTTTAAGAAAAGTTCGCTTTGCATTGAACCATGTTTCTCGTCTAAGTTCACTCTACTTACAATTTTCAGGGGTTACTCGTAATTTTTCCAATACCGGAACGCTGCCAAAAGTGACGCAAATGGGGGTTCGGAAAGTTTTTTAAATTTTCACTTCTAAAACCCCTACTTTATGTATCTTTGGTGAGTTTAAGTGTGCAAATAATATGCTTAGGCTACTTTTATAAGAAAATAGTACACATGTATAGTAATTATTTTTGTACTGGAATATAGCGCATGGAAAATTTTAGAGACACATATTATTTTAAGCAAAAACTTGGCAAAATGTCTCTTATTTAGTCAATAGCCTTTATCAAACGGGCCACCTGCTAAATCACCGTTATGCTGAAAAAGTTATTAATATAAAAGTTTAAGCATCGCTGGTTTTTAAACTTTTTGGCAGCCTTTACTCTGAATCATCGATATCTTATTTGTAGACGTTCGCAGCGCTCGCCGAACATCAAAAGTGTGCCTCGAGGCTGGCAAAAGGGTGTCTGCTGCTCCCAAGTTGTCCCTTTTCGATTCCGAACTGATGGACAATGTGGTAGACACTATAGTTGGCTCGCATAGTCCCAACGCACTATAGTGTGATAATATCTTGAGGTTCTTCGATTGGCGGGCTTAAAATTTTGAACCGAGTGTTGAATGAGTGTGATTGAGGTAGTGGATGGTCCAGTGCAACGTTAAAACAAACAGTAAACAAAATTAATAAAAAGCAGTACCGGAACAGCGTTTTCTAATAGCGTACTAATAGTCGCTTTCCATCGCGCCTAATTCCCCCACTCGCGCCATATTATTCTCAATTTGCGCCTTGCTAAAATGTGGCAAAGGCCAACCTTATTATTAGCGAATTTCCATATGAAACATGAGCTATTGCAGTGACTCTTATGGTGAGGCCTAAGGTCGCGGGTAGTCAATGAGCACCGATCATGGTCCCCAGAAAATGTTTTGGGATGTCATAAAAAATGTTATATATACATCCCTTGTTAGTCAATAATAGTAGTAGCCTACTTTTCTCTGGAGTAGTGGCTATAAGTTTCGCTGACTCAGGGAGCATCATTAGGCCATCTAATGACATTAACACTATTGTTCACACATCACAAACATATATATATATATCGAGCAGGCACATATATAATCATGCAGAAACGGCACTCGTATACAAAATTGTTAAACATTATTATTTCACATGATTTAATATAAGGAATGTTAATTAATTTAAAGTATTTCTAAGGCTAAACAATGAATATGTATATATATATTATATGTTCACACTCAAACTGCAGCATTTTAGTCCGATTTGGTTCAAATTTGGTACACACGTCAGTTTAGAAATTGGCTCGGACGAGTTTGTTAGCAAAAAAATCCAACAACCGAAAACACTTTTTTTTAACAAAAGTTTTTGGAAATTTTCGTACTAGAATGAAATTTTTGGGGGTTTATCTAAAATAAACTATATAGGAGATTAGAAAACGCATAAGTCCTGTGATTTTAAACAAGTTTATTATTTATTAATAAGTAAATCTGACAAATAAAAAAATCTAGTATAATTAGAACAAATATTAAATTGTAGGCCTATATCTATAATATTTACATGACAAACTTAACACTTGGTAACATTTAGACGTGATTTTAAACAAGTGTATTATTTATTAATAAGTAAAACTGACAAATAAAAAA
>JAGFPH010000143.1:611397-627643 GCA_018207615.1 Philaenus spumarius
TTAATTCATACTATTTCCATTTTTGTGTTTAAGAGTGTTTAGTTAACGTATTTCAAAGAATAATTTTTGTGCAAGTCGGTAGTAGTTCAAGGATTTTGCAATAGGTTGTGCCAGTGCTGTTTACCCCTACTCTCCCTCCTGCTCCTGTCCCCCACCTTTCTATCCCTCCGTAGACTTTATGCAGTAGTACAACTACAAATAATATTATTATGAATCATAAGTGATTGTGTTATACTGGACCTTATTGTATTTTCTTGTAAAAAAGATTTTGACACTGTCAATATTAATTCAAACGGACCGAATTCGATTTTGTTTGATTACTGCGAAATCAACAGTTGTTAGTGTTTAGGTATTTTATTCATTTTCTTTTTGTCACTAAGTTAGGCCTTTATTATCTGCCTTTTACCAATAATTGCTAATACAGTACTATGCCTTCTAAAAAACAAAGACAAGGAAAAGGGAAGGCCTTGAATCTCTATGCAGTTAAAAAGAAGAGGCGTTTACCTCCAGGACTAAAAACATACTGGGAAAATAAAAGTTACGTTTTGCATACAATCTTATCTATACTAATATTATAAAGAGGTAAAGTTTGTTTGTTTGTTTGTTTGTTTGTTTGTTTGTTTGTATGTAGGGGGTAATCTCTGGCGCTACTGAACCGATTGAAAAAATAGTATTACTAATAAAAAGCTACACTATCCCTGAGTAACATAGGCTATAATTCATTTCGGTAAAAACCTTTTTTTATTTTAATATTTGTAAATTTAGTCGGAAAAAATCTTAGGTTAGGCCTAGAATGATAAACCAACACGTGTATTTACTTTATTACCATAGCAACCAATTGAATAAAATAACAGATAGTATAGATGTTTGCTTCAATATTTCCATTAACAGCTGATTTCAAAATTTGAAGCAATTATTTTTGTATTTCTAGCTTTTAGGTTAGGGTTTTAAAGTGTAGACCTGAGCTTTGCTGGTTCTTTTAACTATTATTAACAGCTGTTATAAAATGTAAGAAATAATTTGGTTTGAACATTTAACATTATTTACCATCTTAGTTTTGAGGTTATTATTAATACTACAACTTTATTATAAATAAAACATAACGTATGTTTTTAGAAGGTTCCATTGGGGGTTGGCGTGCGAAGCACGCAGGGGTCTCCCCTAGTTGTATATAATTTATAAATTAATTTGTAGAGTAATATTTTTATATTATTCAACAAAATTCGAACTGTCTGAAACTCGTTTTTAACTAAGCCTAAAATACAGTTTTTGTTACATTTATACTTTCTTCCTTCAGTTTAGGCCTAAAAACTTTCGAATGAATGACAAATTTTTTTTCTGGAAGACTATTTAATATTTAATTTACAACAGAACTAATATTTGTATTTTACTTGTATATTCTGTTCACTTGCTAAACTACAAATACATCTTATCAAATCAAAACTGTTCGTAAATTTTACAGACATTTATTTCATAATAGTAACTACATAATTGATTTGCAAAAATGATTATTGTTTACTTTTAAAATGTTTAACTTATTAGTAGCCTATACCCATATTTTGAAATAACTACTTATCACCATAATAGTTAGGTTAGGCCTACCTATTGCAGGTAAATAATTATAGATTAAAGTTTATTTGTGTACCACGAAATTTATAATAATAAATCAAAATCTGTTTATACTTTTTCATATTTTCTTATTGTTAGGTTAATGTTGGTTTAATGTTGTTCGCTACCTTATACTGGTTTTAACAAATTTTGTTAATAGTATTTTACAAGCTTCAGGCGTAGCCTACCTTTTATTTCTGAGAAAAGGAGTTATGTTTTTTCATTTAATTGGCACAAGACTTCCTGTGTCATTTCCTTTCACGTAGATTTTACTACTTATAAAACCTCAGAATTGCAATCAAAGGGAAGTCAGCAATATTGTAGTTTGTTTACTCTTTTATGAAACGGTAAACTAATTGATAATCTATGTAACGCCTTTTAATCTGCCGGGTTGATTAAACAAAGCCTGTGGTTGTCGCGGTTCCTGGTAGTTAGGGGTTTTAAATTTCCTATTAGTACAAAATCCCGCACTTGTTTAGTGTAGGCCTATTTATAATTTGTATGACGAGGCAGATCTATCTCGTGCACAATTATTTCCCAGACCAATTGATTTTTGACTTTATCTAGATGATCCTATTAGGCATGTGAATGTTCAAAATATAAATTTATAGATTTATAGGGGATGGTGATAGTAGTGTTTACAAGGAAATTCTTGATAAACGGCCGTACAAAAATTTAACCGTAGAAAAGGTTGAGTGCAAAAATCACCTTCTGCGTAATTTTTGCAACAAACTTAGAGAATTAGTAACAAAACCAGACAAATTTTGTATGGAGTGTAATAAGTAGCCTACTTTTTAACTTCCCGCTAAGAAAATTGAAAATTTTCTAAAATCGGGAAGTTATTGGTTTCACCCCGTTTTTCGAAAATCGAGTATTCATCAGATCTCGACGTTTTGAGGTCCTAGGAATCTTCCCTGACCACTCTCGAGAGGGTGTCACCCTGTCTGTATGTATGTGTGTGTGTATGTAAGTATGTGACCCGCTTATAACTTTTGAACGGCCCTACCGATTGGATCCTACCAAACGGCGTTCTAAAGAGTTCCATCAAACTTAGATTTCCTGAAAGTTTCAACTAATTCGGACCGGTAGGTTCTGAGAAATTTCGAAAAAACTAAGAAATAAATTTTTTTCAAATCAGGTTTTTTTGGAATAACTTTTAAACGACTTTACCGATCAATTCCAAAATCTAATCAGCTTTTAACCTTGAAAAGCGACGTCAATCGCTACCAATCCGGTCAAAATCGGTTAATTCGTTCGTGAGATATCGTGAACGAAAAAAAATAAAAAAAAGAGTTTTTTCTCAATTTCTCCGAAATTTTTCATCAACAAATTTTTGTTGTCGATTCTTTCAATGGACTCGAAAAACTGCATCGATTGCCGCAAATCGCATAAAAATCGGTTGATTCATTCGCGAGATATCGTGAACGAAAGAAAATAAAAAAAAGTGTTTTTCCTCAATTTCTCCGAAACTTTTCATTTGAAAAATTTTTGTTGCTGATTCTTTCAATGGAATTAAAAAAACTGCACCGATTGCCGCAAATCGCATAAAAATCGGTTGATTCATTCAAAAGTTATGGTAGTTCAAAATTTCCAAAAATAGTGTTTGTTGTAATTAAACTTAGCGGGAAGTTACATGGATGGCCTTTAGGGTCAACCGTTTTCCAAATTTTTTTTAAATATAATATGTATAAACTATATTTTGTTTATATTGCCTAAACCATTTATACAAGTCATGTGATTTGAATAAGCTGTTCAATCATTTTACTATCTGACCTAATTCATAAGATTCTAATAATATTTAAATTTCCCATAGTTTATACAAAATATGTCACAATACGATTACAGTCTTACAGTAGTTATTAATAATGAATACAAAGTCGGGTACGACAGCTAGTATTCCAAATAGATAAAATTGTTTTGCGAATATGTTTTTCGTAAATATAATTTGTGTTAAATTTATTTAATTATAACTGTATAATTAATAATAATTACCTCCTAGTTTGGCAGAACGTAAATTAATTATAATACATGTCTTTTAAATAAGTCTACGGCACAAGAACGTTTGTTGAAAGGAGACTTTTCGTATTATTTATGTTTTAAATATTATAAAAAAATTATTTTAGAATACAAATTGTGTATTAAAATCATTTATAGATTAAAATAAAAAATAATATTTCAAAATTAATTATATAAACTGAATTAAAGTTGTTGTAAAAAATGGTTTGGAAAAAAATGTTGTGCATTTTGTCTTTATAAATTATCACTTTTCAAACTCTGAAATATTGTATAGGCCTAAATCATTACTTTCTCTTATATCAGACCAACCCCCAAACTACTGCATTTAGCTACCAATATAAAATAAGGATTCTGAACTGAAGCCACGGTAAGGCAAAGGAATGAAATGAAATATTGTGTTAAACTTTCTGTCTCTCTCACTCTGTCTGGTGTGCCGACGAGATGGAGGGGGCAAAGGAGAATTCGCAGTGACAGTACAGTTTTGGTGTCGAGCACTGATACAGGCAGCGCTTACGGAATAAAAAGTAACTAAAATGTGATTTCTCCCCACGGGTAAGCATGACTCAGTCAACGGCCTTCCCCTAGCCAATGACTACATATCAATTGATATGTAGTCATTGCCCTAGCTGACAGACTACAATATTCAAATGGTACATTTTGATTTTAAAAGTGGGAAAAAATGTTTTTGAGATCAAGAGGTCTTTTTTAGATGTCTACCTTTCCTTCACTCCATTCTTTCTTGTTTTATAGGTAGACAATCATGATTTCATCAAGTTTTAAGACTATATTCTTGCTTTCACAAATCATGGGCATAGCGATGTGTGGCGTGACTTTATACTATGTGATCCACTACAGAAGCGGTCTAACTGTGGAATTTAACTGGCATATTATTTCTGCCACAGTGGGATTGGTCTACTTCTACGCATTTGGTTTGTATTATATTTATAATAATATACCAGTTACATAAGGCGTATCTTAAATATGGCTAAACATTGCAAAATTCAATCACTTTTTCCAATAATTTACTTCCTATGTCTAGACACTAAATGCACTTCAAAAAATGATCTGTATATTTTTTAACGTACAAAGAACAGTTTAGAAACAAAATCACTGCAAAATTTGTATGCCACTCTGTATTGCCGATAGCCCTTGTAGAGACTACGTGTTATCCAAATATGGGGTAATAGAAATAAATGTAAATAATACTTGTAACGTTTAGGTCGTTAAAAAAGTATAAAATTATAAGTTAATTTGTTTAAAAAAATTTTTGCTACCCGCTTTTGAAAATTTTCTACGTTTAAATATAAAAAAATATCAATTATTAAAAAATTATATAGAACACCTGATCCGCAGTCAGCAGAAGGCAGAAATCATACAATATGAACCGTGATGTCTTTTTTCTCCCACCGGTAACCGTATGACCATAGTTTACAGACAATTGTACAATTCTTAAAAATACTTTTTTCTATTAAATTTAAATTTACATGGGTTTGATTACTGCACAAATTCTTTGGGAAATTGAACTATGGATGTCAATAAAAAATAATTCAGATGATGATTGACTTTGACTATTTAATGAAACATACCGGTATTGAAAGACATCATAAAATTACAAAACAAAATTATTAACTCATTTAGTTTCTGACGTGACATATAAAAGTTTACATACATTGATTCATTACAAGTTTTAAAGATATTATATTATTTTAAAATAAATAAAAGAGCAGACAGTACCTTTTAAAATAAAAAAATATTAAATGTTAATACTTGCAAGTAAGACGGGGCCCTTAAATTTCCAAATTGCAAACACAGTGCTTCTAATAACTTGCGACATAATGGTTGCACAATGCACTTTTTAGTTACACTCCTCCACAAAAACACTATTTCTTTTAAATATTTTATGGCTAAGAATCACATTATTATGTACTTCTTATTGAGGTACATATAAAAAGAACGTATCACTTGAAACTGTATGGACAACTCACTCCTACTGTGTCCTGCAATGACTGTCTCCCACCGAGTCTGACTGGAAACAGTCCCTTGCCTCCCATGTGCACTCAAATATATCTCGTCTTCCGGTATTGTTTCTAGAATGTTCCATGAGCCCTGTTATCTCCTTTTATGGTCTTTTCTAGAAGCTTCCATGAGCCCAATTAAGTGCTTTTGTAGTCTTTTCTAGAACTTTCCTTACTGGTTGTTTCCGGTTTTGTAATACTCCTGTTTTAATTTATGAAAACAGCAATGTCATTTTATTGAAATTATTTTCACTTTTCACGTACGCTTTTTCTTACAATTATTCTACATTTATAAATTTTATAGTTTATTGTCTGCTCTTACATTTCAAATTATTCTTTCAAAATTATCTGTCTGCTTTTACATTTTAAATTTATCAATAAACATATTTCACTCCATATGACCATTTTAAAAGAAATATATTTTCTCCATTTTATACGCATTCAGAAAATTGCATAATATGTTACAATATATTGGCTATGCTTCATGAATGGAGTATTTCAATTAAAATAATGGTCTTCATGTCATCAATGAGAAATAACTTTCAGTGGCTGTTGCCTCGGAGTCTAATATTGCATTTTTGTATTAGAAATTATTTTAAAATATATAACAGGCCCTATGAATTTATCTCTTTATTTTATGATTTTGAAATATTTGTATGTAACAAGCCGTATTTTTTATAATTATTTTAAAATTTCTTGCAGGCCTTACCTCTTTCAATTTTTTTTTGGAAATATGTCATAAGCGCTATCATTTTTTTTAGAATAAAAATTAGTGGTCACACATGTTTAGGCTACTTTCACTAAGAGTGAGGGTATGGCTACCCATTTAACTAACTTATACGACTTTCATACTCAAACAATGTTGTTGATGTTTTGTACAGAATTACTTACTTATCGATTTCTTCATTGGCTTTCGATAAAAACTTTGCATCTTATCCATGCCGGAATCGGGGCCATAATCATCGTCTGTACTATTGTGGCCTTCCTGACTGTCTACGGACCACGGAATCGTAACAGACCTGAAGCCGAAAACTGGACTACCATGCACGACTGGTTTGGGATGGTAACTGCTTTCATATTCGTAGCACAAGTGAGTAATTCGGTACCAGATACTATGCTTATGTTTTTTGTACCTTGCTTATATTATACTGCATGCCTCGGCATATATACCTCGTATAGTGCGAGAGATTCTGTGTGGACTGGGAGATGCGCCGAATAGGAGATATTAATACACACAGGTAGTGCAGGTAGGTGTTACTGTGCATCCATCAGCAGCATTGAACATGGACCACATGAAATCTTGTATACCAGGGGTGCCCACAGCAGGGTTTCATGGCGCAAGTTGGGTTTTTCAAAACTCTTCTTATATCAAACAGTTATATGATATTTATTATATATTTAATTATCTATTATAATATTTAGTCAAGTATTCTATTTTTTCTTTGCCTTTCGTTGTGAAGTTAAATTTATAATAATAATCTTTTTTTAAATGCCCGGAATTAAATACTTATTTAAAACTCTTTTCATTTTACAATATGAAATCAATATTTACAGACCTAATATTTAAATTATAATATACCAAATATATTATAGGCTAGGCCCATAATTTATTTTCTTTTTTTCCAAGTACAAATTATTTTATTTCTCTTTCTGGGGTTATAGTTTGCGATTGATAAATATGCCAATTTTACCCTACAATCGCCAGTGTTAATTAAAATGGATTTTTTTGCCGTTTTCAAGCATTTGTTTTCAAAAATTCGTCAAATAAATCTCAATCCAAAATTGTTCCATAATTTTTTTATAGAAAAAATCCCAAGAATTTATATATGCAACTGAAAAATGTATTGATGTAAAATTGTAAAAGTTATTAGCTCAGGAAGCAAAAAATGTTCAGTAAGGGAAAAATCCAACTTTAGACATACATAAAACGAAGTAAATATTTTTTTCCAAAATATACAGAAGTTTTGTAAATTACTTCTAAATAGAAGTGTATAAAAATATATATCAATTCCAAACAAATTTGTTAGAAAACGCCTTTTTTATGTTCTTACTACAAGATGACCGCTAGCAAAATCAGGCCTATTATGACAAATAAAATAGAAATAATATGCTTTATCCAAAAATGAAATTTTATTACAAAAATTGGAGAGAATAAATCATAGAATTGAACTGTATACTTGAACATTTTAAAATAACCTATTTTATAAACGTAGGCCTATTTCAGTTTGTTTCATTAAATTACAACAAATAACACAAAACTTTCACTGATGCGTAGTATACAATCCCAGACGCTGTCTACCTAGGCCATTTGCAGTGCTTCTAAAAAAGGCAAATGTGGACAAAACGTGCGAACTCCGAAATTTTTGCATAAATCGCTTTCAAATGGGCTTAATAGTAAGCCCCTAAGTTTCCCCCGAATATAACCTTGAGCTTTTTTGTTCTTAACAATTATATATATGTAATTACGGTTTTTTGGAAATAACTCAAAAAGTATAATAGATAGCATTAAAATAGCTATATACTTTTTTGTGAAGAATCTTCATCCGCGTTATTTGAAATAAACAAAATTTATATATATATATATATATATTATATTGTCGTAATAAAAAGTTATTAACAAAAAACACTTTTTTAATTAACAATTAAATTATGTGGCCCCTGTTTGGCCAAAAAACCGTAATTACATATACCCACGAAGAGGTCCCTATATTTGAATTGATATGACAGACGTATAGAGCGTGCTACAGACTTGAAATTCTACAGTCGTGACTAACACATATGTAAAAGAAATACCCCTGAGTATCAGTTAATTCTGACTGATCCAAACAAAATGGCGGAAAAACAAAAAACAACAAAATCAGCAATCATATTTTAAGGGTAAACCTACTTTTATTTAGAATAGGAACAGCTACAGCTGCTTAGACTATTTTAAATCTATCAGCTGACTGCGTGTGTCCACAACAATGAACATATTTGGTAATAAACATTGGCATTTGTTATTAAGTTGCATTGTAAAGTGTCTTATGTACCATGCCGTTTTCAACTGAGCAAAAAGTGAAATGTTGTTCCTGGGCTATTGCCTTTGAAAATGATTATGAAGCAATAAGGTGTTTTAGGGAAAGGTACCCAGGTGTAGTTCCACCGTCAAGCAAATCTATTCGTAAGTGGAAGACTATCCTACTAGAAACGGGGTCAATACAAAAAAAATACCATAGATCCTCCAACATAGAAAATGAAGAAATCGTATGTGCTGCTTTCATGGAATCTCCAAATACGCCTAATTCAGTAAGAAAGGTGGAATCTGCTACAGGGATACCGAAGTCATCTGTCCAAAGGTATGCCAAAAAGAACAAAATCAAACATTATAAAACTCATTTAGTTTAAGGACTGCTTGAAGATGATCCTGACAGACGATTGGAATTTTGTTCGAAAATAATTGAAAAGACTGATGTAGATAGCAAATGGCATGAAGGAATCGTGTTTTCAGATGAAGCGACATTTTATCGAACAGGAACTGTAAACAGGCATAATTGTCATTACTATAACACAAAAAATCCACATATCTTACAAGAAGAGAAATTAAAATCAACAGGTATAACAGTTTGGGCTGCTGTTACCAAGGATGGTGTTTTGTCGTATGACATATCCCGACAAACAATGACTGGAGAAAGGTATGCATCAGTTTTAAGCAATTACATAGTTCCTCATCTTTCTCAGCCTGAGATGAAAGACGTTTTTTCCAACAGGATGGAGCTCCTCCGCATTATGCTAATGTGGCCAAAGCAGTTTTGGACCAAAATCTTCCTAACCGTTGGATAGGTCGTGGCAGCAGCTTCATGGACTGGCCCCCAAGGTCTCCAGGCTTGACTGTTTTCTGTGGGGCTTTTTGAAGGAGAAGGTTTATTGTCATAACATTGCGACAGACGATGAACTAATGAGGTTGATCGAAGAGGAACTGTTGCTGATACCTCGAGAGTTGTTCAGCAAAGCGTATGACTGTTTTCTATTTCGTTGTCATCAGTGCATTGCGATCGATGGACATCAGTTTGAATAAGGTTTATGGATCAAATAAATTTAATTTATTTATGAGTTAGTTATATCTTTAATTCCCTAACGTTGTTTAGTGCTTAGTAATATCGTTAAAATTCAATAATTATGTTGTAACACTTAAGCAAATAAAACTATTTTAACGAAAAGGTACTATTTCTTTGATATCCCGCCATTTTGTCCTAATGTGTCAGAATTAACTGATACTCAGGTGTATTTCTTTTACATACGTGTATGTTAGGACTGTTGAGTTTCAGGTTTGTAGAGTGTTCGGTGCATCTAATATATTAATTCAAAAATAGGGACCTCTTCGTGGGACACACGGTATATAATTGTTAATAACAAAAAAAGCTCAAGGTTATATTCGGGGGAAACTTAGGGGCTAACTATTGAGCCCATTTAAAAGCAATTTATGTAAAAATTTTGGAGTTCGCACGTTTTCTCCACCAAAAATGCACTGCAAATGGCCTAACCATGCTAAACTAAAATGGCCAACACTGGTTTAGACAACTACAATTTTAAAACGATGATTACATAATATGTAAATATACGTTTTACAAAATAATTAAAGTTTGAAACATTTCCTTTTCAATGGTTTTTGTGTTATTGAGATTGGATGATTTTTAGTGGGTGTAATATTTGGGATGGATCCTACAGGTAGGTTTTGGGGGATTTGCGCCATGGGCTTCTGGAGGGATAGCCACTCCTGTTGCATAATATACCTTAGTGAACGTACCTTACTAGTGTACTATGTATTATGTTACCTTGCTTAAAAACATCTTATCTCAACATGTATACCTCATTCTTGCGTATGTACCTCTGCAAATACACCTCTTGTCTCAGCTTTGCTTTTACCCACATTACTTTAACATGTATTTATTATTTGCAGTGGGCATTTAGTGTAGCAGCATACCTCTACCCTAAAATGTCTGTATCTATCAGAGTGGGCTACTTACCATTCCATGTTTTCATCGGTCATGTTGCCTTCGCCTTATCCGTGCTCTCGTGTATTTCAGGTTTTATAGAAATGTCGTAAGTATACTTTTACTTTTTACCATAAAGTTAAGCTGGTAAAACGCTGAACATTTTCAATCAATTATGTAAATAGACAAATAGCTTTTTATACCTATAGAAATATAGGCTTACATTTTCTTTTAAACTATTTGTAAATTTCAGTACCAACCTCCCCCCTTCCATCTCAAATTGAGGCGGTAGCTGTAAAAACGGTTCATGGTGCCATAGGCCATTTTTGTGGAGAATGTTTATTTGCCTTCCAAATATGTCAGTTGGTATCCCTGTAAAGTTTCAATGCAATATTCTTCTTCGTTGCTTAGCAACAGGTGTTTTTTTAACTTGGTCTATTTGCCCTTTTTGCATGAAACAACTGTTTGGCTTAGCCTAGAATCAAAATACTTGTTTTTGTAGTGCAAACAACAGTGGTTTTGTCATTTTAATGTTAATATAATATTATATTCGTTATGTTAAGTAGCAGAAGTGAAACAGTGGCAAATTTTAAGAAAAAAGGTGGTGGAGCAAAGAAGAAAACACCAAACAAAGAAAATTGGAAGCGTAATGTGAAGAAATCAAACAGGGAAGCAGGATTAGGTTATGTTTCACCTTCAGGTAACAAAGTGCAATATAAAACATTTATGCAATTAGAAAAATGTTGCTTGAAAAACTGTTTTAATAAATTACCTATTTAAAACCAACAACACATATTTGACTCATTTTGGAGTGGGCAAAGTAAAGCAGCTAGTCAAGATAGGTACTTTTTTGGGTGGATGTATGCATGTTTTTGAAGGATCAGTTTGCAAAAGACTGACACCTGATCCTAAGGTAAACAGAAAAAATATTTGGAAATATTGTTTGAAAAAGGAAGGCATGAACATTGAAGTATGTCGATCTGTACTGGTCAATTTATTACAAATATCTGTAAAACTATTGAGGTTGATACAAAATAAGGTACTATCTGGTGGAAACTTTGAAGAGAAAAGAGGGTCTCACTCAAACAACTTATGGACAACATTTGGGTATTAGCATCCAAACACTTAGAAAGCATTCCACATAAACGTAGTCATTATGCGCAGTGCAAAAGTAACAGAGCCTACTTTTAAACCCTGATTTGAATATCAAGGTGCTATATGAAAGTTTTTGTTTGTTTTTTGAAGAAGAAATTGGGACTAAGTTAAAAATGGCATACAAAACATACAGGTAACTTACTTTAAGTTTTTCAGAGAAACCAATTATTATGCATTTCGTAAACCCAAAACAGACGTTTGCAATTTTTGTACCGAGATTGAACAAAAACTAGCTGTAAATCCTGCTGATGAGTGTAATTTACCATACAAAATACACAAGAAAAAGGTAGAACAACACATGACATTAAAAAATGATTATATTAAACAATGTAAGGAAGAAAACAGTGAAATATTAGTTGTTGAATTTGACTACAGCCAAAATCTTCCTCTTCCTAAGTTAAATGTCACTAAACAATTCTACAAGAGATTAGTATGGAGTATGGATGTATGTGTTTAATATACATATCCACAACGATGATTCATCATCGTTCTACACATTTATTCCCAATGCCAATCCCAAGCCAAAAAAGGTTCTGACTCAGTCGCTTCTTTTTTATTTCACTGCTTATCTAAAGCTATAGAAGATAGGTCTAATACCGAGCATGTGATATTACTCTCTGATGCAGCAGGAGGCCAAAACAAAAACTCTACAATGTTGAAGTTCTGCACTTGGTTTGCAAGAAGCTATATGTACAAGTGAGCCAGATATTTCCAGTAAGAGGCCACTCTTTCGGCCAGTGTGACCGAAATTTTGGCATAATGAAAAGTGCCATAAAGGAACAGCCAGTCGTTGAATCACCTGAGCTATATCTCAATAATATTCGCACTTGTCGTCAATTTCCCTCACCATTTTTTCTAGTCGATGGCTCTGACAAAATGTTTGACTGGAGTAAAGGTTTAGCGCTATACTTTTCCAAAGTTCCTACTGGTAACAGAGTAAAGTTTTCCATCCAGAAATTTGTTACAATAAAGTTCAAGCCATGTGGAACTTTAGCTTGCTCCAGTTCCTATTTGATGTTTCTCAACCCTACAAGTATATGACATCTCAGAAATCTCTCTTGATCAAGCACCTCGAGTTCCCATAAAAAAGGGCAAAGTGAAGATCTTGTTTGTGTACATGAAAGAAAAAGTTCGCAAGTTTTATCAAGATTTATTTGACGAAGCAGGCAGTCTACATCACAATCCTGAGGATGTAAACTCAACCCAAGAACTTGATGATTATGACTTTATTGAACATAACGTCGATGAACTAACATCTCTCGAATATTAAAAAAAGTCACAGTTTGTATTATATTCATTTGTATTTTATAGGCCTAACTAATTTTAAATAAATAAAAGGATTTACCTGATTCATTGTGTTTCTTTCTATGGAAAACCCAATGATTCCCCCTGTAATAAAATGATGTTCGACGGAAAAAGGGCAGTTCTATGCAAGATAGGCCCATGCGCCAGGTTAGCAATTAATTTATACATTTACAACAACATAATTGTTTACATAAATATTTATATATATAGTTGTAGTGGTAAACTTGTAATAATGTTTTCTTTTGAAGTTCATTCATCCACAATCCAACAATTAACAGTTGCAATTCAAAATCTTTACACTCAGTTATGTAAAATATTTATGTTTATATTGTAAAATTTATGTATATTATTGTTGTATCCAGCTATACCTTGTCTATATTTTAATTTATATTTTGATTTATTAAAATAGCTTCAATCACTTTAGTACCGGTACACCATATCCTGTACTGATTATTTTGGATACCGTTGACCTATATTTTATTATACATTTTGCGCATCTAAGTTAACAAAACTAAGTATAGTGTGGTTTATACTCGGATTTATGTAAATATTTATGTCTCCTGTCAATAAACAATTTTATTTTTCCAGACATTACAAAAGACCTGAAGATTATGTCCTTGGTTCCATATGCTTCCTGATGATTGGATTTGCCACTCTTGCCGTTTATCTGAGTACAACACAATACTATAAAAGGATACCTTTGGATAGTGACTAAATTATAGACACAAATACTACCAGCCATTCCTCAGTTTTAGCGATTGATACAAAGATTAAACTACAAAATATTGTATTTATAAATAAATGTATAAAATTTTTATATATTTACATTTTTCAAATTAATTTCATAGTACCCCAGATACCTTATACCTAACTTTTCATCTTATTTTGATGTGGGGAATCACGCTCTGAATTCTTGGAACCTTTTTTCTTGACACCTCTACTTAAAGATAAGTTATGTAATGTGTATTTATAAAAAAGGTGCAAAACTTGACTAAAGTTTGTTACACAATTGCCAAAATCTTTAAACACATTTATTAACTATCTATAAATACTGAAACACATGGTAGAGCGTTTTACTAAGTTATTATAATTAATTTAACTTTAATTATTACTACCCTGAACAATTTACTAAAGTGAAATATTGTTTGTCGAATTATTTTAATATGTTAGTACATATTTTTATAAAAAAAAGTAAATTTAAATAATGTTTTAATTTAAAACAAACAACAATCGATATAATACTGCATATTTTTTCTTTTGTAATCAAATTAACTTCACTTTATTGACTAAACAAAAATTAAGTTAGGAATCTGATTAGATTTGTCAGGCAATCTCGAACTTTGCGGCTGGGAGAAGGAATGGATCAGAGTTCTAAAAGCTTTCAAAAGAAAAACCGTAGGAGATGCCTTAGGCCTCAGGCGATAGTAAAATACGGAAAGAGTTTATAACTCTCTCTCTTTAAACTTTAGAGGGGGAGTTGTCACAATGTTCATCTTGTGCTCGTACCACTGGCGTTACCTTTCGGTCTTACGAACGAAACTAAATTTGCTAGCATGCGACATCTGTGTATAAGATATCTGGGATAGTACCTATAGCCCAGTATATAGAGGATAAAAAAAGGGGTTCAGCTTACATTAATTAATTGCGGCAAAAGATTTGTTTTCTAGGATCGTTTGGTATGGTGTGGGTATGCCAAATCTAATTTTGTGACCTCAAAAGGGGGGGACAACTTTCGGGGGGCAAAAAACTTCGAAATTTTTCCAGTTTTTTGCTTATAACTAAAAAACGGTGCATATTATGTAAAAAATAGTTCTGTAGTATGTTAAAGAGGACACAATTTTGCGTTGATTAAAAAAACAAAGTTCAAAATTGGTCCAGTAGTTCGATTTTTATGGGGATCCAAAAACAGCAAATTTTTCCAACTTTGCCAAAAACTGTGCTTTACCCCTTTTCAATGTGCTGTAACTTTCCAACATCAAATTTTATCAGTACCCCCTCCCAAGAAGTTGTAGATCATCAATACCTGAGTTCAAGAAACACTGATTTTTCTAAATTGAGCTGATTTTGAAATTTTGTCAACTCATAAAGCAAAATTGGGGAAAACCTTAAATTCACACAGTCGGGTTTTCGCTATTTTTCGATGTCTATGAGTCCGGAAATCAACTCTAAGGCTTAGGTATGTTATATGAATGCATCTGGAAATTATTTTAAAGAATTTTTTGAAAATTTTAAAATCTAAATAATTATTCATGACTTTTACCTGTAGTGCTGGTTTCTTGTTCACTAAATATACCAGGTGCCTTAAAATACCCCCCCTTTAACTTTTGTGTTTGTTAGGCAATAATCTATACAGGCCTAGCCTTAGAGGTACCTTTTGTTGTCTCCTTTTTTATTTGCGGTTATGCGTGATGAAGCGCGTATGTATTTGTGTAATTGGCTTTATGTTTTTATATACAAAGGTTAATGTTTTTTTAAAGTTATAAATTGTAATTTGTTTATGTATGTAGATATAAGTGTTTTTATGTGTTGTATTTTAGTTATAAGCAATTTTAACGTTGGAAATAACAATAAACAAATAAGTAAGAACTTTCCTGTATTTTAAGTTGTCAATATAATTATTTTTATAAGTACTTACTTAACTGTCTCTTTCCCGATAACTTTAGTATAATATGGATATACAAGTATATACAATAGTCTACTGCGTTTAGATAAAGGCCTTCAAGCGTTCAAGTATACCAGGTGTCTTGAAAGTCCACCCCTTTAACTTTTGTGTTTGTTAAAAAAAACAAATATCCTTTGGAGAACGATACTAACTTAACCCAAAGTATCTTTTGAAACAATCGGAAATTTTAAGTGTCCCCTAAAAATGGGGGATTTTGGGGGTAATTCAAAATTTTTAAATGGGAAGTATGGTCATGTGATACCTCATTTTATCGGTATATTTAAGACTAGGAAAATGACATTAAGAAAATAAAAATCGGACCAACCAAAACAAATTTTAAGTAGACTCCTACATCTTTGAAAATTTTGTAAAAAATAAAATTTACGAAATCGATTTGGAAGCAATATTTTAGGTTAAGCACTTTGAAATAAACATTTTTTGTCTCTTGATTTTTTAAATCTCTTATACTATCTTATAATTACTGAACTGTGAACTCCATTTCACGAACAAATTTA
>JAGFPH010000143.1:662142-692135 GCA_018207615.1 Philaenus spumarius
ATGTGACGTTTAAGGTCACCCGAAATAACACAAGTATATACACACTCCTTACACTTAAAAGGTCTTTCTCCAGTATGTGTTCTCATGTGTTGTTTAAGTTGACCCAATTGAATACAAGTATATGAACACTCCTTACACTTTATAGGTCTTTCTCAGTTATGTGTTCTCATGTGTTGTTTAAGTTGACCCGATTGAGCACAAGTATATGTACACTCCTTACACTTAAAAGGTCTTTCTCCAGTATGTGTTCTCATATGTTGTTTAAGGTGAACCAATTGAATACAAGTATATAGACACTCGTTACACTTAAAACGTCTTTCTCCAGTATGTCTCCTCATATGTACTTTAAGGGCACAGGAAGAAGTAAAAGTATATAGACACTCCTTACACTTAAAAGGTCTTTCTCCAGTATGTGTTCTCATGTGTTGTTTAAGTTGACCCGATTGAGTACAAGTATATATACACTCCTTACACTTAAAAGGTCTTTCTCCAGTATGTGTTCTCATATGTTGTTTAAGGTGAACCGATTGAACACAAGTATATGTACACTCCTTACACTTGAAAGGTCTTTCTCCAGTATGTGTTCTCATATGTACTTTAAGGGCACTGGAAGAAGTAAAAGTATATGAACACTCCTTACACTTAAAAGGTCTTTCTCCAGTATGTGTTCTCATGTGTTTTTTAAGATGACCCGATTGAGCACAAGTATATAAACACTCCTTACACTTGAAAGGTCTTTCTCCAGTATGTGTTCTCATGTGTCGTTTAAGGTCACCCGAAATAACACAAGTATATACACACTTCTTACACTTAAAAGGTCTTTCTCCAGAATGTGTTCTCAAGTGTTGATTAAGGGCACCTGATTGAGCACAAGTATATAGACACTCCTTACACTTAAAAGGTCTTTCTCCAGTATGTGTTCTCATATGTACTTTAAGGGCACAGGAAGAAGTAAAAGTATATGTACACTCCTTACACTTAAAAGGTCTTTCTCCAGAATGTGTTCTCATAATGTGTTGTTTAAGTTGACCTGATTGGGCACAAGTATGAACACACTCCTCACACTTATATGGTCTTTCTGCATTATACTGTTTGCGTTTAGGAAGATTTACATTAAAGCTTGATGTCTTCAAATCTGGAAAATAAAATTTATTTATTAAATAGTTTATTATAGTTATTTATTTACATGAGAGAAATGATGAGTTATTTAAATTTAGAGTTTATGCGGTAAATTTAAGTAACTAGGTGAGATTACAATCTCACAATATCAAAGACAGTTTTAGGGGCAGTTCAAGATCTCGGGTTAGCCCGCGTCTAACGTTAGTCCCGGCTTAAAATAGCCCTCGACTAAAAATTGGGTTCAGGAGCCCGAGCGTAAAGTAAGACTGAGCCTAAATGAGAGGGAAACACTGGGAATTTGTTTGGTAACGTTGGCAGCGACAGAAAATACCTGCTAAACCTGGGCGCATCGTGCCAGTCGCTCTGGCGTCTATCTGTCACTTTCGTTATCAAACAGCTCTTTAAACAATATGATGAGGGTGTGGGGGAGGGTGTGGGGGAGGGTGTTTATATCCCTGTTGACATCTGTGCCTTTGTTTTGAGTCAGTTCCTTTAGAAAAACCGTAACGTGAGATGTGATAGTCTCTTGCTTTTGTAATATTGTTTACGCTATTTTAAGGATAAGAGAGGAGCTACTGGGTGATAATGAAAGAAAATGCTCTTCAAAACTCACCTGTTCCAGTATCTTTCCCACTATCTATCGGCATTGAACCTAGAGAAACCTTGGAGCAAACAACTGTTGAACTACTGAGTGAATCTTATATAAACGCAATAAACCCCGTTAAACTAAATGTTTTCACATTCTCATTAAAAACTATGCTAATCACTTCAATTTATTTATTATTTTGTTTCTTTATTAAGGTATTTAAGTCCGAACTAAAGATAAACCCGAACTCCTGAACCGGCCCTTAGTAATGTAAAGTAGATCTATTGTTCAAGTTTCTTAAGTTTTTACATTGTATAAATAATATAGTTATATTAGGATCAGGTCTTTTTGCAAGAAATTGAAAATGAGTGTTATGAAGTTTTACAGAGGAAAAAATTAAACATATTTAAGGGAATTCTATTTTGATGTATTACAAAAAGATGTAACTCAGTTTTTTCTTTTACAAGTGAAAAATGTAACGCCTGATCCATCTAGAGTGCAGTGGCTATTGAAAACTTAAAAGGATACTTTTAACCTTTAAAGTTTTGGCATAATAGATTCTTTAGAAAATACTTTAGAGATATTTAGATTAAATTCTTTAGAGATATATTCTTAGCTCAAAAAACTATTAAAATTATGCCTAAAAAAGTAGGTAACAAGAATACTAACAATAAATCTAATTAAACCTAGTTCCTTAATTGATGGAACATATGCAAGTCCTTGTCGCGTATGTAATATATGTTTAGTAAAAGAGGCGGTTACAAAACTTTCACTAAAATAGCCTAGAGAATGAAAATTAGATAGGAGATAGGAGTAAATGTGTTTAACGGTGCCAGCTAGGCTTGTAACAACATTCGTACATCATAGGGAAAATGGTGTCACAATAAATAGCCCAGTCAATAAAGGGTTTGAGTCGGAACTAATTAGTGAAAAGCTGATTTTTTCATGGATGTTAGTTGCTTATATAAGAAATATTTTCTGAAAAGTCCCGCCCCCTACCACCCCTTAAAAGTTCTCTTTTGAAAGACTTTTTTACTTTGTCAATATCTCAGAGATAAAAAGCGATAGAGTGATTTTTATATTGTTATTCTAATCCTTATAATATTCTCTATCAAAAATGTTCATTGCGTTTAAGCTATACCCATAATTCACCAGCTATACAAATAAAAGTCCAAACAATAGGCCTTTGCTGCAGATTGACCCCTGATATGCCAACGGGCTGATCCGGCCCACGAGGACTCGTACGCCCCGCGCCGCGTCATCTCCCTTTGCCATGCCGATTAAGTCAATTGTCTGCACTTAACATTTATAAAACTTATATCAATATAAAGATTGCAAAATACCCTAAAAGTTTTAATTGAGCAATTTTTTCATAACTAGTCTCATATTAATAAAAAAATGCTAAACATGTAATTATTGTAATAGAAAAGTTAAAATTTTAACATTAAATTCAAAAATACACGGTAAATAATTGTTTTATAGCTTAAACGCAATGAACATTTTTGGTAGAGAATATTATAAGGATTAGAATAATGAAATAAAAATGACTCTATCGCTTTTTATCTCTTAGATATTGACAAAATAAAAAATTCTTTCAAAAGTGAACTTTAAGGGGGGTTAGGGGGGGGGAACAAGAGGGGGAGGGGCGGGGACTTTTGTGTAAATAATACTCCTCTTATATTATTGTAACATCTGACAAAATTTCAGCTTTTCACTAATTACTTACAACAGAGGACTATTTTTTTCCCTTTATTGACTGGGATAAAATAAGTGAAGTGACTCTACAGAACTATCTACAGTTTGGATTTTGGGCCCCGTGGAAAAAACTTGCAAGTATTAAAATAAGTTACATAAAAGTAAAGTAAAATTTTCAATAATATAATAGATTTAGCTGCATAAAAAATAATTAAAAAATATATAATATTATAAATTTTGTCTTTTAACTTAAATTTTATTTATTAGGATTGATTTTACTTTCATTGTTGAGAACAGCTTCACTGTAGTGATTACGAACTCCCAAAATTTTTAAATTGAGTTATATAACGTAATATGCAAATTAGCATATTAAAGATGGCGCAGGTTACAGCAAATTTAGCATGAAAGATTACTTTGAGAGCCAAATATTGTAGTCACAGATTGTCAATCTTGTTAGTCTGTGATGCAAGGAGTGGTGGTCATAGATTGCGCTGAATATTATCTGTAATTGTGATGTCATAGAAGTGAGCAAAGATAGTGTCGTAAGTGAAGAGATGCAAAATACATCCACATCATTGGAATACAGGTTTGTTTAGACTTAGATAATTATTGAAATTGAAGTTATAGTGTTTTTGTTGAAATTTTGTAAATAAATGATTTTGAATGAAAATTAAATACTAAATAATGAATAATAAATATTCATTAATAAATCAATTCACATAGTACATAATTTTTTATCCTCTTTTTTAACTTTGAAATATTTTTATTACCTACCTTATTTTTTTAACCATATTAATAGTTTTATTATACTTTATTTTTGTAACATCTAACGTTACAATTGACTGTATTACAATACATCTAAAATCTTAACAAAGATATATTCTGAAGTTAAATAGAGACAGCAAGAACAACAACAAACTGTAAAAGATAATAATAATAAAATCGAGAAAAAGCAAGAATAGTGTTTTTGGAAGAAGAATGAACCAAAATTTTAATCTCAAGTTATAACCCTTTACACTATTTACGCAATACATTAATTTTACTAAAAACCCAAGGTTACGTAGAACTCAATCTCTACTATGCTAAGTTATTTCTCATCAGTATCAAGTAATTTAAATAAGATATTGGGATATCTTTATCATTACCCAGTTGAGTTGTTGGAAAACTTACATTTATCTTCTTTTCATTCGAATGTAAATTTTAAGTTTTATAAAAAGACTAAAAATAAAACTTGAAAATGTATCGAGACGATAATGAGTTATTTCTTGTTACTGCTCGAGAGTTTTAAGATCTTGCACATCCCTGGTGATGTGTTCTCTTTACTACTTTGTAACATATGTGACTTGTCAAAATAATAATTATACGAATTTAGAGCCATTTTGGGAGGGTAGTGGTAAACTATAGTTTACTCACGTCTAGGCTAAAAAAGTTAACGTTCGAATTCTAATAAACATATAATTTTAAAGGGATATGCATACAACATATTTTTAATAAGGTAAAAGTAATGTTAAAATTAAAATAAGAATGCAGACATTTTAAATAATGATTTTTTCTGTGATGTAAGCCTCTACGCCAGGGTACAAAGGCTAAAGTATTAACAAGTAGCCTCGAACTAGTCAACGGAATCCAGACTTAGTGTCTCCACTCCTGATCGATGATTGGAGGAATATTACAAGAAGTTGTCAGACCATATATACATCATCAGCACAAGGCATCCGATTGGTTTAGAAAAAATCACATGAATGCTTCAGGAAAAAGAAACTGTTGCCAGGAGAAATCAATTGCATCTAGCTGCTCAAGCAAGACGGACGTTTCGTAGCGGTGCTCCTAGTTTTTTGTAAAATATGACCAAAATGGTCCTTTCGGTCATTATAAAGTGTTTGATAATGAAGACAAGTAGTAAATTATGAGTTATCAGTATAGTAAAAGAATTGTTGGGAAGTGGACAAAGAGACAGAGTTAAGACTTGAAGGTGTGACGCAATAACTGACACGAAAAAAAGATACTAAGACAAAGCACAGAGTGGTGAAAATCATCGCAAAGTGGATAAACTGATATAAATTGTGTATATAGGCTTATTTGTGACATTGTGGACTGACTAGAAGTTAAATTCGATTATAAAATCTATTAGTTTTTTTATTTTGTTTTTTGTACATGAGCGCATGGTTAACCGTAAGTAATAATTAATAATTTTCATGTCTGCATTCTTCTTGCTTAAATATAAAATTTCAGCTGTTTCTGGAATGGATTGTGCGAGAAATTAGCTATAGAATTACAACTAGTTTTTGTTTGATTTTGATTATTTTGGTTCTTTGTTTGATTCTGAAAGAATGATGGAGTCAAGAAGAGTTATATCAGTCACCATGTCTAGCTAACTTATTGTCTCTCTCCTTTTCATAAATCTAAGTACTTATGTAGTGATCGAATCCACGTAATTTAGTGTAAAAATTTAATTAAAGTTTGTTGTAAAGTAAAGTTGTACAATGGACTGGACCGTGCTACAGGAATATCTGGAAGTGAAACTATCTGCTATATCAGTGTATATTACAACGCCGGAACAAAACTAAGCTGGTACAGTAAAACGGTTGTGTTTCGAACATCTGTAGATAGCGCCGATAGCGGCAAGAAATGTCATGTCCTGCCAAAGTTAACGTTTGCAATGTAATGTTTTAACAAAAACTTATTCTTTTTTATTTATTTTCGGTAAAATTCCCGACGGCCAAAAAATTCAAGCATAATTCCCGATATTTGCCCAAATAAAAAAATTCAAGCATAATCCCGATATTTTCCCAAATAAAAAAATTCAAGCATAATTACCGATTTTCAAGGCTGCTGGACACCCTGTAAACAGCTGTCTGCAGACAACAGTACTGTTATCATGGAAGGTTATGTTTTCATTTGAGGTTATGTTTGCTTGTTATTATTAAATAGAAGTGAGTTTATTTAAAGTTTATTAAAGTAATTGAAGAAACTACAAATGGAAATAAATTAAGTAGGTATTTATTTCATATATTAATTTAATTAAAATATTTTTTGTTTACTTTTTGACTTGGAGCAATTTTTATTAATATTTTATTATTTGTAACCTTATGTTACACATTTTTGCATTTATACTGAATAGCAACATATTTATATCAACAAATATTATTTTTTTAAATTTGTTCCATGGAACTGTGAGTTATTGCTGCTGCATTTTATAAATTATTGTTTATTGGAACGAAGTTCCTTAAAGAGGGTTGCGGGAGGAGTTAAAAGTAGAAAAAGTAATGCGTAACAAAAAAAGTGTTATTAATTAGTTGCTATGGTAATGATAAATATAAAATACGAGTAACGAAAAATGTTATCAAATTGGTTGCTATGGCAATGAATATAAATATATTCATGAAACGTGTTTTGGTTCATCAATTTAAATTAAGAGACTATTGGTTCCGTCCAGTGTAGTTCAGATATTATCGTCAAGCGCTGAAATACCTTCAAGGCCTAACTTAAAATTATTATGTGTATATTTAATTTATTTTACCTGCCTTAACGTCAACACACATACATTAATTTTAGGTTAGGCCTAGTAAGTAATTTTAAGACTAGGCCTAACCTAAAATTATTGTAAGCATGCTGCCGTTAAGACAGGTAAAATAAATTAAACATACGCACAATCATTTTAGGTTAGGCCTAGACTGATGAACCAATATTATAAGTTTATTGAATGTATTTACAATGAAAAGGCATTGGACATTTAACTGTGTTTACCATCTTAGCTTTGATGTTATAATTAATTCTACACCTTTATTATAATAACATTAAACGAATGGAAACAGTAAATATTTGTATAAAAAACAAACTAAAATAAACGGCAATTTAAAAATTGAAAATGTTGCCGTTAAGGCTGATAAAAGAATTGAAGAGAAGGCGTGATGAACTTCGTTCCTGACGTGGTTCCCACGACTGCTGCACACATTTACTTTGTCTTAATTCTAATTTACTATATAATTCGTAAAATTTTAAATTGTATATAATATATTGGCAATGTATAATAGGCTACATATAATCAGTGCTTGATTTGTGACGGTACAAACTGGTACGCCATACTGGTACATCTGATTGGTAGGGAGGCAATATAAAACATAATTTTTAGAACAGTGGAACGATGGACTATTGGGGCGGTTGAAGCGTTGTTAGACACACGATGGGTAGCTTCCAGTTTCGCACCGTTTCAGCAGTTTGGGAGCATTACAAGATTCTAGCAAACCATTTTATGGCAGCTAAAGAAACCCAAACACGTGATGGTTCGGACAGATTCAAGTATGAAGGTCTACTCAGGAAACTGACATGCACAACTTTTGTTCTAGGTTTGGCTTTGATGTGTGATGAACTTCAAGGACTATCAGAAGTAAGTGAAGAACTGCAACACTAAGATGTAGATTTATTACAAGTTAATAAAAATCTCCAGATTTTGGCTAACACATTTATTGCTCGGAAAAATAGGCCGGGAACATTTTATGAGCAAGCTGTGACATCTGTAAACAACAAAAGATTTATGGGAATCGAACTTTATAGAAAAAATGAAAGAACTACCCATTGATCCTGTTGTATTTAATGACAATCTTTCAGAAACAATTGAAAAAGAATGCTGAGTGGTAAAGATGCAGCTTTGGCCGAAACACATTAAAGGCAATACTTTTGAGAAAAACGATGTTGAGTCGCTTGCAGTTCGCTTTCAATTGAACAAACTAGAGACACTTAAAGCATTTCATGAGTATGTTTTTGACAATTGTGAGCACTTTGGTGGAAATTGTGAAAATAAAACTAAGTATTACAAGAATTTGCTTCTATTAACAACTGCCATCAAGACGATTCCGGTGTCGTCAAGTGAATGTGAAAGGGCCATGTCAGTTCAACCACACCATGACACCCACCATCTCAGATTTTGATGAAACTTGGCATGGGTGTTCTATTCATTGATTTAAGAAACCATACCAAATTGTTTTGCTCTATCTCTAATAGTTTAGGTTTTACAGCCTCTTAAAGTTTTTGGATTATTGTGATTTTTATCGCCGCAGTTTGTTTTCCGATGAAAAATAAATTATATCTTTGTTAGTTACCAGCCAATTTAGATGAAACTTTTTTTGAGTGTACATCAATATGTCAGGAATGATTTAAAAAATTTACAAAGTGTTTATTTGGGACCAGAACAAAATCTTAAAGTGTCATTTGTAGGATTTTCAAAACAAAACGCAGGGTTCTACGATAAATGAAATATCTCCTAAAGCGAAAAGGATAATCATGAAAATATTTTTTTGTTTTTGTTTTAAGAGATGTGCTCTATCACATTGAAGGGTAAAATTAGTGGTTATTTTACTCCTTTATTATTTTTTCTCACTTCAAAACAAATTTTGTTTTTAATTATTTCATTTTACTAGCAATTATATAATTAATAATTTACCAAATAGAAATAGGAACATTAGGTAGTTTTATTTTAATCTTGAAGCCCGTTTAAAGTATATGGTTGAATACTAGCTAAATAAATATGGTTTAAATTCTTACCATTGACGTAGGTTTTAGGTAAACGGCAATGGTAAATAAGTTGAAAGAAACTTTTAACACATCTGATTATTCTGTTCGTAAGGCTCAACAAGTGTTTAAAGACAAGGGTTTTTTAGGAGAACCAGACCCTCGGCTAGGGAAAAAGCTAAGCCTAGAAACAATTGAATTGGTGAAAATTTTTTATCAGAGTGATGAACAGTGCAGAATTTTGCCAGGGATGAAGGATGTAGTGAGTATAGGTAAAAACGTTTATGAGAGAAAGCGTTTGATTTTGAGTAATCTTCGTGAGCTATACTCAAGTTTTAAATGGGAGCATCCTAATTTGAAAATAGGTCTTTCAA
The DNA here is from genome assembly GCA_018207615.1 of Philaenus spumarius. Classification (NCBI taxonomy): domain Eukaryota; kingdom Metazoa; phylum Arthropoda; class Insecta; order Hemiptera; family Aphrophoridae; genus Philaenus; species Philaenus spumarius. The sequence continues at coordinate 671,425 of JAGFPH010000143.1, forward strand.
AATTCTGTACCTTGAGACCTAAGTGGTGCGTTTTGGCTGGTGCTAGTGGCACACACTTAGTATGTGTATGCACAATCCACCAAAATGTTATTTTATTGATTTATGGAGCCGGTCTAGAGGAGGTTATTACAAACTGATATTACACATGGTTTGTGTAGAAGCAACAAGAGAATGTATGTTAAGGCATTGTAACAAATTTACATCAAAAGATAACCTTGTCCACTTTTTACAGTCAAAGTTTGAAGACTATGATGATGGAGACGTTATTCAGTTCAGTCAGTGGGTTTCTACAGATCGAACTGAAATGATACAAAGTTCAATCTCTGTTGATGCATTTATTGAAACCTTAGTTGAAAAGCTGAACAAATTAATACCCCATTCTTATATTGCCAAATCACAAGGATCAACTTTTAAAAGTTTAAAGGAAACAGCTCCTTCCAATGTAGCGGTGATTTTAATGGACTTTAGTGAAAATTATGCTTTCACAATACAAGAAGAAGCCCAAGGTTACCATTGGACCTCAGATTCATGCACTATTCATCCAGTAATCATTCACTGCAAGGATTAAACTGACAATAAAGTTGTTCTATCTCTTTGCATCATATCTAATGACCTCAAACATGACGTAATTATGGTGCACGAAATCCAAAAAACTGTGACTGCCTTTTTGAAACAGAACTACCCACACATTAAAGAGATTCATTATTTTAGTGATGGGTGTGCTGCCCAGTATAAAAATAAATACAATTTTATAAATCTGTGTCAGCATGAGAAAGATTTTCAATTTAGAGCTCAATGGTCGTTTTTTGCAACCAGTCATGGCAAAACGGAAGGTGACGGAATAGGAGGTACTGTGAAGCGCTTAGCTCGAAGGGAAAGTCTTCAAAGACCCCTAGAAAAACAAATAATAACAGTGACTGAACTGTTTGATTTTTGTAAGACCAGAATTGAAAAAGTCAGTTTCCACTTTATTTCTCAAGAAGCAGTTGAATTAACTCGTCTTGCTTTGGAAAGCATTTCAAAGACGTTCAAACTCTTCCAGGGACAAGATCATTTCACAACTTTCAGCCACTAGATGATTCTGGAACAATTGAGGCTAGAAGAATTAGCAAGGATGACAAAACAGCTATTGTTTTTAATTTATTTAACAAACAGCAAAATCTTTTCATGAAATTAGAAGATTTGAACCCTAAAAATTTTATTGCTTGTGTTTATGACGCTTATGGTACTTTGGCATGGTGAGTGAGATAAACGCTGAAGAAAAAGATGTCACGGTACAGTTTCTACAACCACAGGGACGATCAACATCATTTTTTTGGCCCAAGAAGGAAGATGCATGTGCTGTGCCCATTCCTCATATTATTGCTGTAGTGGAACCACCAAAAACAATGACTGGAAGAACCTATCAGTTTTCTCAAGAATGTATGATAAGTGCCCAATCAAAATTTGACAGTATTGAAAAGTGTTAATGTACTAAAACCTGTTTCAACGGTAAGAATTGCATACCCTACTTTATTTAACTTAGCATCCAAACATACTTAGTAAATATATTTTAACTTAAAATTAAAATACAGTTATATCTAATATTACTTCTACTTGATTACTGGAATAGTTTTATGAAATTTTATAAAATAAAAAAAATTGGTTTTGAAATGAGAAAAAATAATAAAGGAGTAAAATAACCACTAATTTACTCTTTAATGTGATAGAGCACATCTCTTAGAACAAAAACAAAAAAATATTTTCATGATTATCCTTTTCCCTTTAGGAGATATTTCATTTATCGTAGAACCCTGGGTTTTGTTTTGAAAATCCTACAAATGACACTTTAAGATTTTTTTCTGGTCCCAAATAAACACTTGGTAGCTTTGTAAATCATTCCTGACATATTGATGTATACTCAAAAAAAGTTTCATCTAAATTGGCTGGTAACTAACAAAGATATAATTTATTTTTCATCGGAAAACAAACTTAGTTTTCTGCGGCCGAGCGATAAAAATCACAATAATCCAAAAACTTTAAGAGGCTGTAAAACCTAAACTATTAGAGATAGAGCAAAACAATTTGGTATGGTTTCTTAAATCAATGAATAGAACAACTATGCCAAGTTTCGTCAAAATCTGAGATGGTGGGTGTCAAAATCATTTTTTTGTGGTTGATTTGATATGGAATGACCGAAAAGTGGGTTTCCCAAATGAACCTTATCATAACTGATTCCAGAGCTTCTTTGTCAACAAAAACCGCCTCTTTACTATTTTTCCTGAAGTTGAATGGACCACCACTAAATCGTTTTGACCCTTCAAAGTACATGAAATTTTGGCTACTTCGGGGATAATAATATTTTACCAACAGCAAGGAGAGCGAGGAGGGACGTACAGTGAAAACCTTTCCAAGCTTTGGACAATTTATAAATTGTAAGGTAAAACATTTAAGGTTTTACCATGTTTTAAATACTTAAGTACCTACGTTCAAATTTGCATGTGTTCAGCTTAACTGCCTTTTTGTAACAAATTGTGATTTCAGAAAGAATGTACATACAAAAATAATAAACATGAAATAAAAGATAGTTGGTGAACATTGTTGTTTTTTCAATCCAAACGATGTATTTCATTTCTTAAATTAAATAATTTTAAAAAAATTTCAGATAAAATTGAGTTCACTTTTTTTAACTTGATAGTAGCCTAATAGGCCTGCATTTATAGTTGGAAAATCTTACCATAGTAATCTCAATTTAATTAAAAATTGCAACCAAAATTGAGATTGCTGAGGTAAGATTGTACACAATTTATATACTTTTTAAGTGATCAGAAGTATATAAATTTGAATCTATATTTTAAAAAATTGTCAATCCCGGTAGTTTACAACCCCCGGTAGTTCACAGTACCGGAACCTCTTTTTTTACAAATCAAGCACTGCATATAATGTTTAACAATGTAACATCATCAACTTTCCAAAGCAATAATTATCAAATCATATTAAGACCATAAATAAATTTTATCTATAGAGAGCATTTCATTTTAATTTATATTTTTTCATTATGAGAGACAGCTTTAATAATCGATAATAAATGACATAGACATAACCAGTGTATTCCGAAATCAACAAAAACCAATAGTGACTTACACAGACTAAACTCAGTGCAAAACAATACAATTTATTTTAATTAATTTACCAACCTTCAAATGGTATCTAAATCTAATATAATGTCGAATATAGCGTTGGATTTAAACTGTACCTGGTCATTAAGTACGTCATGTGGTCTGTACACCGGCAAGTTATGCAACCAACCATACAGTGCAATGATGGTCTATCTGTTTCTTTCCAGTTCAGTTCGCGTTCGAGACGACCCACAAGTACTTGTGTGGAAAGCTATGTCCCATTTTAATCATTTAACGACCCTTTAATGGTGAATATTACGTGTTTATACTTTATGTGTTGTGTAGTGTTTTGTGTCATGTGATCATCATCTGAAATGTTCGTCTTCGACAATGACAGAGGTATGTGTCGAAACTAGTAAGACATAGCAGCTGTAGAGAGGAAATTAACAGGACCATTTGAAGGCTGGTAAACTAATTAAAAAATGTTACAATAATGGTCCATGAAGTAGGAGTCAGAATAATGAATAATACAATTTAAATATAAAAAGGACAACAGTGACTAAATGCTGATTATCAACCTGTGTGCAAAATTGTAGACACTATTGATTATGTAGTGATGTGTCTATGAGAACAGTGTAAGGTAATGAGATCAAGTAACTAAAATTGCTAAAAAACGTATGAGTTGGTCTATCCATTTTGTGATACCTTCCTTATCGATTGAACTGTGGTAGTGAGCGGACTTGTGAAATTGTGCTCTTCAAGCATATATGTAAATATTTCAAAAGTAATAAAAATTTAACTTATAATTATGTTAAACATCATTAGATTGATACCATCATCAACAGGGACAGCAGTGAAAAAACATTTAATCGCACGATTAAGGCGATTTCTACAGATTGAACTTGAACTCTATCCGACATTGCAACACCACGAGAAAGCTGAGAAATGGCTAAAATCATGCTTCATCTTAATCCATCTATAAATTAAACTTCAGAAAACACGAAAGCATTGGTTTGCGAGTGTTTAAAACAGTGTCTTTTGTTAAATGCTAGAAATCCATCGTAGTAAAGTGAGCACATTTATCTCATACATGCTCTCTCTCTCAATATCTTAAAATTTTTATGTATACATGTCTTTATTTCATATGTTTGATATTCAGAAAGAATTCCAATAAATGTTGAAGGTTAATTTCAATCAGATTGCGTCATTTGCCTACAACCAATCCTCTCACATGCTTTCTTAGGTAAACGTACCCACAACCCCAAGATATCAAGTTAAATTTGATAGAATTAAATTCATTTTTATTCAATTATTTTTTATATTTTCATTTTATTTGCAGGGATTAACGTTACAAGTTGGCTTACCAACGTGGGCCTATATAAATTCATTTTAATTGCAACGATAAACGTTACAATTTGGCGCCCTAACTGAAGGCCTAAAATATAGCAAGTGAGAGATTTGATAGAGGTGAATAAGCGTTTATTTGAAAGAAAATATTGAAATATAGCCCGGAAATTGAATAGACAACGATTCTAATGTAAAAATTGACCTGAAGGCAGCACAACGTGAAATGGAACCAAATAAATTGGAAATTATGATGAATTTTATGATTCAACAAGCTAAAGAAAATAAAGACAATTTTGACACTTTAAGAAATGATAACTTACAAACCAAATTAGATTCAAACAAAACATTTGATTCCCTAAATGAAAATAACTTAACAATTAAATCAAAAATTGACACACAGGCTAAAGAAAGTAAAGAAAATTTTAGTAGTATAAGTGATAAATTTGAAAAAATAAAAAATAAAAATACAAAATTGAAAGAAAGTTTTGACAAACAATTTGAGAAATTAAATAGTAGAATTGAAGAATCTAATAATAACTTGACAGGAATTAAATACTAAAATAAATACAGTAAGTGATAAACTTGTAAATGACTTTGTTAGTTTAGAGACAGACAGAAAATAAACTAAAAATAATTGAAAATAAATTTGCAGAAGTAACAGACTGCAATACAGTTAAAGTAGAAGAGATAAAACAACCTAGAGGTTAGGTTAGGTAAAACTGAAACTAAATTTGCTAAAGAAGTAGAAAATTGTATTGAAATCTTAAAAGTAGTTGAAAATAAACTAGAGCTAGATATTAAAAGTTAAAAAGAAAAATTCACTTTAAACATGGGTAAATCAGTGTTAGTAATAGGTGATAAAGCTAATCATGAGACATTGATACCTGAATTTTACAATGAATCAAAAGAGCCATACCCTAAAGTATTTAGAGAAAGCTTAAAGATATACAGTAAGGTTAAAAATGAGAATTGGGAAATTATGTTATTATATATGAGAAAATATTTCAAAGAAGAGGCAGCACTTTGGTATGAAGTGCATAGAAAAGAATGGGCAGAATTTGAAGAGTTTAGGTTAGCCTTTTTTGATCGTTTTTGGTCAATAGAGAACATGAACATTTGCGAAGTAGAATCATTCTAGGACAGCAATATTATTGTCAGGTTAAAGATATACACAATTATATCATAAGATGGTTTCATAAGACACAATTTCTAGATCTGCCTATGCCTATTAGTATTTTTGTAAAACATTGCCTGATAGCAGCATGTCCTAAAGACTGAAGTAGCCTAGAGAGAAATGTCATGGTTGGCAAGAAAGTCAATTTGTGATAGATAGAAATAACAGACAGCAGCAAACAAATAGTATCATTAGACCAGAAAACAATAATAATAATGGAAATAGCTATAACAATAACTACAATAGAAATAGTCAAAAACATATTGAAAACCAACAAAACCTTAAAAGACGAAGCAATCGATGAGCTAATAGATTTGCTTAACATTTGTCTTGCCCAGAATTACTTCCAGTTCAATTATAGGTACTACAGCCAGAACAAAGGATTGGTAATGGGTTGCCCGCTATCAAGCATCATGGCAGAGGTATTTTTAAATTATATTGAAAACAATTACATCGTAAGTGGCACAAACAAACATTACGTCAACATCATCTATTACCACAGATATGTAGATGACATAATTGTTTTATACCGAGGCACATCTAGACAAATTCAGAAATTAGGAACTTTTTTGAATAGGATACACCCCAATTTGAAATTCACTACCGAAACACAGCAGAACAATAGCATTAATAGCCACAAGTTCAATATATTCCGCAAATCGACCAACACCAACCATACGATTCACGCCTCATCCAACCATCTATTTTCACATAAAATGACAGCTTATAATAGTTTTATATACAGACTTCGGAACATACCGTTGGATAGAACAGATTTTAACGAAGAAATGAATACTGTGGTATATGTTGTAAAAATGTTTGTAATGTCCAACACACATGTTTGGAACCATCTATGTAATTGATACGGCTATGATGTGAATAAAGGCTTGCTATTGGTCACAGATCGATCCCAGCATTCCGTAGTGGAATACCCAGTGTTCAACAGTAATGTGCAAGCCAATCTAGTAATGGCGTTTTGTCAAGTTTCTTCTCTACTTAAAAACCGCAACGACGATTTGTGACCGATAGTTTTGTTATCTTTAAATGCGTGCATTAATTATTTATTTGTTCACCTTCCCTTGGTAGCAAATATATTACAAGTGGTGACGAGGAAACTGGTATTTAAATGTGCAACTTAAATGTCGATGCTGTATTACGAAATACAGTAAACGAGACTTCGAGTCACATGGTTGTGGATTGTGCGCCGTCGTGCAATATAAATGAACTTATTTGGTATTTTCAAGATACTAAGTTAAACGAATCATAATCATTGATAACTGTAACAATTTGACTATTGTTAGTAGACCTAAGCATAATAATAAAACTTATTATTCTGATAGTAAAGGAAACAGTAACGTTTCGAAAAGAAAGAGTGGCTTTGGTAATGTAAGTAAGCAACATTTTGTTGATAATCATAATAATGGGTTAGGCAGTACTGATGACTTACCTAATTTATTTTCTATGAATGAGAATAGGGACCGTGTGGATCCAATTAGAGTAACAAAGTTAATAATCAGAATTTAGAATTTGAAGCTGACTCTGGTGCTGGTGTTTCTGTTATATCGGACAAATGTTATTTTAGTTGATTTAAGGATGTTAAATTACATACAACCGATTTAGTTCTTAGTTCGTATACAAATGAAAAAATAGTGCCTATGTGTAGGATAAATGTGAAGGTTGAATACCATGGAATTTGTAGGAAATTAGATCTGTTTGTGATTAAACAGGGTGCTAATCCTTTATTAGGAAGGGATTGGATGAAAGCTTTGCAGATCCTAATTGCCATTCCTTATTGTAATATTAATAATTCGGAAATGCTACCGGAAAGTAGTAATTATGATAAAATAACTTCACAGATATTTAAAGAATTTCCTGAAGTATTTACTGAAAAGTTAGGCCAGTATAAAGGTGAGCCGGCAAAATTGATTATGAAAGATAATGTGCAACCAAAATATTTTAAACCTAGATCAATTCCTTTCGCCCTAAAAGGTAAAGTTGAGGCTGAATTGGATACACTAGTGGCTGAGAATATTTTGTCACCAATTAAAGCAGAGCTGTCCAACTTACAACGGTGTGGGGGCCGAAACTCGATCTTTGGGCCAAGTCGCGGGCCACACCAATGTTTGTGGTGCAGGTTTAGAGAAATTTATTTTAAGAAGAATTTACCGGGGGTTTGGGCCCTCCCCCGCATAATGTTTAAATTAGATGAGAAATTGTGCATTTTGAGGCTGTTTGTGGGCTTTAACTGACAGATACACTATCAAATCTTGCATAACTTTATTAAATAGAAAAAAGGAAAATTCATGATTCATTGTGCCAAACTAGGAAGTGGTTAATCCGATGTTCAGACGTTTTTGCGACGCAGCATGGTTTATCTATCTATATTTTTCAGTTATTATAATTTTTTTTAAGTTTTGAAAATCCTTCGGCGGGCCGCAAGTTGGACAGCCCTGAATTAAAGCTAGTGAATGGGGAACACCGATAGTTCCAGTCCTTAAAAAGAATGGCAGTATAAGAATCTGTGGAGACTTCAAAGTAACGGTAAATCCTAACCTACAAATTGATAGATAGCCTTTACCGAAAATAGAAGATATTTTTGCAACTTTAGAAAAAGGGGATAAATTTAGCAAATTAGACTTAAGTAATGCTTATCAACAATGTACACTAGATGTTGAATCAACAACTTATTGTATCATTAGTACGCACAAGGGGTTATTTGTATACAACCGAATTCCGTATGGCATAGCTTCAGCCCCAGGAATATTCCAATGGATAATGGAACAAACATTACATGGTATTCCAGGTGTTGGTGTATTCTTGGATGATATCATTATAAGTGGGAATGAAAAAGTACATTTAGAAAGACTGCGGGAAGTTTGTATACGTCTTAGGAATAAAGGGTTAACTGTAAGTAAGAGTAAATGTAGTTTATTTTGCGACAGTTTAGAATATCTGGGGTTCATTATTGATAAGCAAGGGTTAAAACCATCTGAGGAAAAAATTAAAGCAATTATTGAGGCTCCTGTACCTAGAAATGTATCGGAACTTAAAGGTTTTCTTGGGTTAATTAATTATTACGGTAAATTTATTTCTAACATGTCAACTATTTGTAATCCAATGTATAAATTGTTAAGAAAGGATACAAAATTTAATTTTAATGAATCATGTTTAAAATCATTTAATTTAGCAAAATCTAAATTAGTTTCTGCAGAAGTATTAGCTCATTATGACCCAGAGCTTCCAGTTAAATTAAGCTGTGATGCATCATCTTATGGTTTAGGGTTTGTGCTTTCACAGATTCAAAATGATGGTACAGAACGTCCAATTGTTTTTGGTTCTCGTACTTTGAACAAAGCAGAGTGTAATTATTCGCAAATTGATAAGGAAAGTTTAAGTTTAGTATTTGGTATTAAAAAATGTAATCAATATCTTTATGGCAGGAAGTTTACTTTATGCACAGACCATTAGCCATTGTTGAGCATTTTTAGTAGTAAGAAGGGACTGCCTGCTTTTGCAGCCAGTAGACTTCAGCGCTACGCATTGTTATTATCTGGGTATGATTTCGATATATGTTATATTAAATCTCACAATCATGGTAATGCTGATGGACTGTCACGTCTACCACTTCCTAATGTGGAAGAAGTTAATAAGTTTGAAACAATTAAAAATAATACAGTGCAAGGTACATATTTACAGTTTATATTGGATAATGAAATACCACTTAATTTAGATAGTTTAAAAACACAAATTAAAAAGGATGTGATGTTAAATAAAATTATAGGTTATGTTATGCACGGGTGGCCGTATAACAATGATATGTCAATTAATCCTTATTTTATAAGAAAGTCTGAATTAACTATAGAACAAGGTATTCTCATGTGGGGCTATAGAGTAGTGATACCAGAAGGGTTGAGACCTAAATTGTTAAAGGAATTACATTCCAGTCATTTAGGTATCGTTAAAATGAAAGCGCTTGCCAGATCATATATCTGGTGGCCTTCCATTGATGCTGATATAGAGCGGATGGCGAACAGTTGTCCATCTTGTCTTAAAGAAAGAGATAATCCAAACAAAAGTGTCTTACATGTTTGGAATTTCCCAGATAAACCTTGGTCAAGATTACATATTGATTTTCTAGGACCTTTTAATTCAAAAACGTTTTTAATAGTTAAGGATGCACACACTAAATGGCTTGAAGTGTTAGAACTACCATCTACATCTGCCAAGTTTACAATTAAGCAATTACGATCATTATTTGCCAGGTTTGGTTTACCTGATCATATAGTTTCAGATAATGGACAGATAATTCACTTCAAGCGATTTTAAAATGTTTTTGTCCATGAATGGAATTAAACATACGTTTAGTCCACCTTATCATCCAGCTACTAACGGTCTAGCTGAAAATGCTGTTAAAATAGTTAAAAATAAGTTAAAATGTGCAATACATGATGCTGTAGACTTAGAATTAGCATTAACTAGATTCTTATTTGATTATCGCAATTCAGTTCATTCAACTACAAACCAGACTCCGGCTCAACTTATGTTTAATAGAAATATAAAAACTAGATTAGACCTAATTCGACCTAAACTTGATGAAATTGTTATTAAGAACCAAAACAAACAAGTTGTATGTGCTAAAGGTAGTAAAACCCGCCAATTGTCTATCAATCAGCCTATTTTGGTAAGAGACTACAGGTCTCACACTAGTAAATGGATTGAAGGTTCGGTTGTTAAACAGTTGGGTCCTGTAACGTATTTAATAAAAATACATTCTGGTATGTTGTGGAAGCGTCATATTGACCAAATAATACCGATAGATTCTTTTCAAAATAACGTCGAGGGAGAAATATCAGATATTCATCCGCAAAGAGATAAGCTTGATACCGAATTGAAGATAGAGGATGTTTGTGAAAACAAGTCCCGTCCTTCCATTAGGCCGGAACTTTGTAATAGTAATTCACACCGCACATTAAGTAATTATTTGTTCTGTTTACTCTTTTAAATGTATTGTCAAATAACGAAGTATGTTTTCTTTTTCTTTTTATAATGAAGTATGTTTTGATTTAAGTAAATTGTTGTAAATTAGGAAGGAGGAAATGTGGTATATGTTGTAAAAATGTTTGTAATGTCCAACACACATGTTTGGAAATATCTATGTAATTGATACGGCTATCATGTGAATAAAGCCTTGCTATTGGTCACAGATCGATCCCAGCATTCCGTAGTGGAATACCCAGTGTTCAACAGTAATGTGCAAGCCAATCTAGTAATGGCGTTTTGTCAAGTTTCTTCTCTACTTAAAAACCGCAACGACGATTTGTGACCGATAGTTTTGTTATCTATAAATGCGTGCATTAATTATTTATTTGTTCACCTTCCCTTGGTAGCAAATATATTATAAATACGATAAAGCATATCGCTATAATCAACGGATATTCACCTGCAACTATCGACAGAATTTACAGAAAACAAGAGAACAATTATAATAAACCAAAAGCAAAATCGGATAACAAATACATAGTTTTGAAGTACACTAGAGATTTACATTACATAGCCAACAACATATGTAGTAAACAGGGTTACACCATTGAGTCAAAGACAGGACATAGCCTACAAAGGGTTATGACCACGCATGCGAATATTACAGACAAATTGGACACCGCTGGAGTATACGCGTCATCTTGTGCTGATTGCAAAATGAAATATATATGACAAACTGGGTGATCATTCAAGAGAGGTATAGATAAAATCATTTAGGATGGCGCGTAGGGCGGGTAGTGCGAGTGAGACAGAGAACCTATCCCACCACACTTCCCCTCCTAAGTTAAGGCGGGACTTTGTACAGTCAACCCTAGTTATGTTATCTTGACCACAGTGGCGGTCAGAACTCCGCAAAGCAGATTCCATCCAGCATTGGGCGTGCTTCCACTTACAACTCTCTGCAAAGTACACGGGTTATTGAAATGGAATAAACCTTATATATTTGTAATCTACGTGATACGCTGAATCTAACAGTATAAATATGTTGTAGTATGATAAATGTTTGGAATTTATACAATAAGAAATAATTCGATTTTTGAAATCGGGACTAGAAAAAGTAATAAAGCGTAAACTTTTTTTATTTTTAGGGTAGAAAGAAACTTCCAGCGGCAAAGTTGTAGAAAATTAGTTGATCTACATTTTTTATTTCAAACATTTTTCAGTCAGACGTTCGGTTTGTTCAAAAATGTCTTTCAAACAAACGCAACAGTATACCTACGTTTGTACACAGTCGCACCGCGTGCTTTGTATGTTCGTCATTCAAATTAAAAAAGAACTGTGACAGGCAATGTATTTGTTTATTACAGAGTAGTAATTTCCACTAATTTAAAAATACTTTCTTGATTATGAAACTTGTTGTGTAGAAAGTTTTCGAAGCGGTTGGGGACTAAATAATTCGATTTGAATTGGCTTTTCTGAGTGTGTTTTTTTAAGTACTGTAAGTAAGCACAACAAACATATATTTCATATTTTAAATTATACCTTATACTATACTAATATATTTATTATACAAGGTCATTTATACAGTATACAGCAACGAGGCTATGATATACAGACAAGACATTGTTAGATAACTAGACATTGCTGAAAAGCACTAACTTAGGCCTATTCGTCCGGTGGGACCGTGGGAGCAACGCGACACCTAATAATATTGGTTACGCTTATTTGCAAGCGATTTGTGGACAAACCAAACATCTGACTGAAAAATGTTTGAAATAAAATATGTAGATCAACAAATTTTCTACAACTTTGCCGCTTGAAGTTTCTTTCTACCCTAAAAATAAAAAAAGTTTAAGCTTTACTACTTTTTCATGTCTCGATTTAAAAAATCGAAATATTTGTTATTATATAAATTCCGAACATTTACCAAACTGGAAGATATTTATACTGTTAGTTGCAACATATCACCCAGATTACAAATATATAAAATTTGTCCTATTTAAATAATCCTAGTACTGTGCAGAAACTTGTAATTGAAAGAGCGTCCAATGCTAAAAATTGCTTGGCTGCCGTCTAATCGATGGATTTGACACAGACTGTACTTTTCTTACAAAACGACAAAGGCTGGTGTTGGAGGGAGAAGGGCATTACTGCTTCTGCGCAAACCACGAGCCATCCTAAATGGTACTACCTATACAAAGAACATATCCCGACAGCTAGATTAATACAATGCCCACAAAAGTAGAATCAAAGTACACAGACCACCTCATCAATAACAACCACAATTATTCTACAATCAACGATGACTTAAAAATACTACATCAGTGTGAAAAAAAAATTACTAAACACGTTAGAACAGTATTAAATTTACAAAATGTTCAAAACAACACCTGACCTGATACTTAATGAGAAATTAGGTTTCGACTCTAACGTATTGTTCGAAACGGTAATAGCAGAAGCAGACAGACAAAACTCCAAACAGTTACCCCCCTCCAATCTTTAAGTGATATCAAGACCGCACTTTCATTGAACAGACCAGTACAACGCGAGACAGTAGGCCTACCGGATATGCAATCGTTTTTAATGTGTGACTTAGTGTGTATATTTGTTTTAAATGTATGTGAAACTATGTGTTTATAGTTCATGACAACGGAGTGACTCCTCTCGACAACTTGATAATGGCTGAATAGCCGAAACGGACACCCCTTTAAAGAATACGACTTTAGACTATTAGTGACGGTAGGTTTCTAATATATTAATTTATAACAATAGTCGGTATGGCGAAAAACATAACTCATGATATGATATACCATTAAATTTATAACATACTAGCTTGCCCAATCCGGCTTTGCACGGATAGACAAATCAAATTTAAATGTATATTAACCAAAAAAAAATATCAATAAATATATTACACTATGTATTTCTTATGGAGGTCTTTCGTAACTTTGACCCCCCAAACCCCCTAAAATTGTGAATTTTTTAAAAACTTTTCTTAGCAAATAGGGCCCTAGAAGAAAATACGTACCAAATTTCATTCCAATCCATTTGGTGGTTTTTTTTAGTAACTTTGATCCCCCAAACCTCCCTAAAATTTCGAATTTTTTGAAAACTTTTCTTAGCGTGCACCTATGGCCCTAGAGGAAACTACATAGCAAATTTCGTTCCAATCCGTTCAGTAGTTTTGAGAAATCGTGATGAGTCAGTGAGCGAGTGGTATTTGGCTTTTATATATATATAGATTTGACATTAGCAGCCTACAAGTTATAAGATTTTATATAAAATGAACTGAGAGTTTGTTAAAATCTTATCAAATGTTTTATATTCAAACTACTGGAGAAATACACCTTCAAATGTTAAATGGTATGCACACAAATTAGGCTATCAACAGTTTGCTTATATTATTCCAAGTAAGTTTTGTGAAAATAGATTTTGATAAGCAAAACAAATGAAATTCTAATTATATAAGGACAAAGTAAACAGTTTACTACGATTACCCGTGTTAGGTTGGCGAGAAAGTAAATAGGGTGGATCGGTAACCAATACTGCTACCAACTGCGACGCATACTGGGTCCTTTATTTAATTCACCCCGCCCCGTAATACGCATTCACTAATCGCCGGGTTAGGTTAGAGGCCTTGTTAACTACCGACAGCCTAATTTCAATGTGACCTAATGCACTTGTAACAACCACAAACACGGGTAGCCAGCTTTGACTTACACTTAAATTGCTGAACAATAATTATTTAACAGTAAAGCACTAGACACAAATACACAATTAACTAACTAGATCATTGTCAGCCCATATAGGCTATTACTCCCCAAAATAGGTTTATCAGACGCCGCGACTATTACATGTCTAATCGGCCCCCGCAATACGGTAGCCACTCGCTAATTTACTTAGCCGGCCATCTCACAATTACACAACGAATTATTAATTAACACTTAAACATTGGTCTCTCTAAATTGGTCGGTAATGGCTGCAGGTCGGTGGAGAGAATCATGTAACACGGCAATAGACGCTAACGGATTCTCACTGCAATGCCCACTTGATCGTTGGTCATAGATAAGATAGACCTAGATAACTTGTGACAGGCTCTGGTTCTCCCATAAAATCCTAATCCGGAACCTGAGCGCGTCACAAAATAAAAGTAAGTAACTAATGAAACAAACTTACTTTTTCTGTAAGAGCTCTTTGATAGCCTTTTAGGTGCTACTGTTTTATCTTCCTCTATATTTCGCATTTCATTTTTCTGTAACATAATAAAATTTATAAGTCTTATAAAATAAACAACATTCAACTAAACTTTTCTAACAAATTCCAAGTCTACAAATTCCAAGTCTCCTTTGCTTTTTTTTTCTTTTCGATGCCTTAGTAGGCCTTATTAGCATATGCCTAAACTTCTTTGCTTTTTGTATAACATTTTATTGATTGGACTAATAAATACGTACCTACTTCCACATGAAATAAAGGCAATAACAGTAGTTACAGCTGGTCATAAATTATCTACTATTTACAGAAAAACTAAGGCTTTTGTGAAGATTTTTCCAACGGAATTATCATAAAACTAAATTTATTTGTCCATTTTATTATGCTTATAGCCCAACTGGATTGTTAATAATTAATTACCTTGTTTTGAAGTGATGCTGCCGAACAATCCTTAATTTTCTTTTTTGTAATATATAGTCTATTACACTACATATGACAAGTTTCGACTATCATTCAGTCATTTTCAAATATATACATAAAAACACGATAAATGAGTGGTCTCAACGTAATGCCGTAATGAATTGTGTAGTCTGTGACAACTCAACTTGTATTGAATATTTCACCCACTATAAATCATCCAATCTCAAAAAGGCAAAAATTGATGGAAAGGAAACGATTTAAACTTTAATTCTTGTATTTACAAATTTTTTCTAAAACGTATATTTACATATGTAATCATCGTTGCAGTTTATTAGTTTTTTACAAATCAATCGGCGCCCGAATATTCATACAAAACGTAACGAAATAACTCAACTTTCGTCAATCTCTACAACCCGCCCAGTATTTTTTCTTAGTTAAACCTATATACTGTTTGATTCATCACAATTTCCACTATCTAAAACTGCCATGCAATCAAAAATCTGTCAAATAGTTGTAAAGTAATGGGGCGTTTTGTAGAGACCCTTGCAATTGGTTAGTTTTCCAACCGATAAACAGCCTTATTTATAACATGTGATATCTGAGTGATGTTATTCTATTTTTAGAAATATTTTGATATGTCTGTATAGAGGATGCTTTAAGCTAACATTTCGTGTAAGCAAAATTTGTTTTGCTCGAAAGGCTTTTTGTCTACGACCGTGGGAAATACCAAGTTTTAACGTTCTCATCTGAAGGTTCAAGGTTCAAATTTAAATCTAACAGCTTTTTTTCACATGCAAAAGTATAGCCGAATCAGCCCGTGTTCGTGTATTGCAAGCAAGAGATTTCTATATTTGTCCTCACTTTTGTAATTCAAATAATTCTAAGTCAAACACTTTTATGAAAAGATAATTTACAAGAATACAGTTCAATTCTTTGATTTATTCTCTACACTTTGTTATAATAATATTTCATTTTTGGGCAAAGCATATATTCCTAAATTACGTTTCAAACTTGGCATAGTTTTGCTAGCAGTCTTGTAGTAGGAACATAAAAACTGGTATTTTCAAAATAAGAAATTGATAAATATTTTTATCCAGTTCTATTTAGAACTAAATTACAAAACTTTTTTACATTTTTGAAAAAAATTACAAAAAATTTTTACTGCTTTTTATGTAGGCCTAAATTTGAACTTTTCCTTTTGTTACTGAACAGTTTTTGTTTCAAATTGTACATCAATAATTTTTTTACTGGCATATATAAATTCTTTGAACGTTTCTCTACAAAAAAGCTATGGAACACTTTTGGATTGGTTTATAATAAAATTACTATATTTGGTGAATTTAATAAAATTCAACTAGCTACGAAATTTAATGTTACATTATAATCGACTAAGGAAAATAACAGAGTGCTGTCCAATCACCATTATAAAAATTTATGTTTTGCTGAACATGTATTTGCTAACATGTTGCTGTGCTTACCTTAAAAATCCTGGATTCAAAATATTTTTAAATGTATTTTCTAATTATTGTTTATATTTCATTAGAAATTATAAAACGTTTGCTTGCACACACACCTAAAAGGCTTAGCGTTGCAAAAAATTAGCATGAACAGTTGTAGGGTTAAACAACAAAAACAAATTAACATTTAAAATTGAACATGTACGGGTGACGCGCGTTGTTGGGGACCGTTCTCGAAAGCATTCGATCATTATTGAAATGTGAACTTGTTTGTGTTGTTTAAGTGTGTTTATTGTGTGTTTTTACATATATATTTGAAAATGACTGAATGATAGTCGAAACACGTCATATGTAGTGTAATAGACTATATACCGGTATTAAAAATGAAGGATTGTTCGACAGGATCACCTCTAAACAAGGTAATTTATATTGAGAACTTTTTATAATTTCTATGAAATATAAACAATAATTAGAAAATAAATTTAAAAATATTTTGAATCCAGGATTTTTAAGGTAAGCACAGCAACATGTTAGCAAATACATGTTCAGCAAAACATAAATTTGTGTAATGGTGATTGGACAGTATTCTGTTATTTTCCTTAATCGATTAAAATGTAACATTAAATGTCGTAGCTAATTGAATTCAATAGAAATGTACTAATCAGTTGAATTTTTTTACATTTAGTTAATTAACACGGCCTTTAATATCTTCTACTACATAATTTTAATGTAACATTATAACATGAAGCGTTATAAAAAATAAATAAATGTGATTATAACTGTTAAAAAAAAATGTGGTCGTCGAAAAATTTGCAATAAATATTTAAAAAAATTTTCAAACTGATAAAAACGATATATGTGGATTATCACTCACCTACACTTTATTATTCTTAATTACGCTTAATACTCTTCTCACTTTTCAACTTCAACTATAAAAATATTTATATCATTACTCAACCTCCACTACAAAAAATACTCACTATTCAAACCACCTTAGCTTCAACTTACAAATCAACACTTTACCTCAAAAACTTCCTTTACTTTAACTCTTAAAAACTTAATACTCCACATATAAAGTATATCTATGCTTTTCTGCTTTTAACTGTGCATATCATAATTTGTATAAAACCTTTATTACCAATTTAATTTCTCGGGTTGTGAATCCTTGACTGCGAAAGTACACGCTATATGGAGGTCATGCCCAATAATGAAATCTAAGACATTGTGACGAAACAACTATGTTTTTTACTCACTCATTTTTAGAAAATAATTATATACAAACAAATTTATCATTATCATGTGAATTAAGTAAGATAAATTTTCAAGACTTAACATAAGATACAACTTACCACCATATGAAATAGGCTAAGACGCAGTTTAAAGTTAAAGTGAAATTATATATGAAAAAAATTAAATTTTGAATGCAGACTGAAAACTATTGTATTATATGGCCATTAAAGTTTATAAAATTGTTTGAAAAGTTCAATATACACCTAGGATTTGTTTGATAATTTTAAATACTTCCTCACACGCAGTAGAAGTTAAGCCACATGGTCGCCAACAGATAAATTCAATTTACTTGACAATTACCTGTCGAATTTCAACGCCGAAGCGTACACTAACGTTGCATCACTAGAAGTTTACTTTAATCCATTACGCAACACCTTTTTGTACGAAAAATCCATATTTTTTGTTAGATTTACTTTCACACCACACACTAGTTAAACTTGTTCCGTCGCCATTTTTTCTCGTTCTTTTTCTAGCTAGCCGTACAAGGCCTTTAGGATTAACGTAACGTTTCACCATGTACTAGATCTATATTATGTATTGATATAGACGTTTATATGTTATAGGTTTTTTATATAATATGGTTTCTTCAACTTTATAACTTTAATTATTGAGAATGTTTGTTATGTGACTATTTATATTACTCTCCAAATTGTTCCTTTCATACGCACCACTGTTTTTGTTTCATGATGAACTTTTCTTTACTTAAACACATTATATACTTTTACTCATTAATGTTTTTCTTTTTGTTTATTTAATATTTAAGTCTGCTCTTTCAATTCTTTATATTATAGTCTGCTTAATTTTAATTTTACGTTTATTTAAATCATTAAGTTTTAATTATTTTGCGTCTTAAATTGATTCATACATGTATATATGATTTATTAAACGTTAATTACTGAATCTTGCGTCTCTTTAGCCTTTAGACCATTGTTCCTTGTTTTAGACATTATGGGAATTTACTTGCATTTTTATATATTCCTGTTACATGGACTGGATGTGTCACAACATTCGTGTTTTTTACTTAAAGAATTATTTACTTATTTATATTACAAGTAAGTAAAACATCTTAGACTTTATGATTCGTACCATATTTAATTACCATCTTAAAATCATAAAGTTTCTATTTTTTTTAACATTAATGTAAAGATTGTTAAAATCAAGGCCAATACTGTTACAAGAATATTTAGGCAACTTAAAATTTATGTAGAACTAAATACTGAAACAAAATTCCATTTTTTTTAAATAAAGCCCATCCAGGATCAAATTAGGAATATTTAAACAATAGATTAAAAAGGGTAAATGGTTTTTATGCAATAGATAGAAAGAAAATACTTTTTCATTTTTTGGCGCTTTATATTTCATTGTGGCATGTAACCCTCTAAGGAATTTTCGCTTCAAAAAGGGGTAGGTAGGAATGAAACTACTGTACCTTAATACAAGTGCAAGTGATTTTGTAATTGATAACAAAAGCCAAAACTAAAAAAGAATTTATACAAAATGCTACAGTTTTTGTCAATTAACTCGTACTCAAAATATTTCTTTAATATAAATATGTTGTCTTATAAGTAGAATTTTTAATTACATTTTAACTTTTATGTAGGAACTGTTTGTTTCAAAAGGACAATAAGAGATAGGGAAGGAGAATTTACATTTTCAGTATATTGACAATGAGGACATTTGTTATTGATTTAGCACTAGTATCATTGAATTGTTTATTTTTAAGTAATTAAACATTTAGGTTTATCATATGCTTACTGTATGTTTCAATGATTATAAAGTTTCTTGAGGCCAGTAAGTAATGTAAAACATTATGTAAGGGTGAACTAAAAATAGATTATTATAGCCATGGTACAAAACATTGAGGAGCTAGGCTGTTATTAGATTTAGAAACAAGTGTACACACATTTAAATAAGACCACGGACATCATCGCCGGGGAGGGGATACGTCCATCTCAATATCTGAGGTTTGTGATTACGTTCTCCTCAATATCTGAGATATAAAAAAAAGAATTTTGTAAATAAAAGGAACTATAAAATACTCTACACGATTTTCCTTTTTTTATAATTATTATTTATCATTATCATTACTGTTACTATTTATTAATTATCACTATTTAAAAGGTTAGGCTGTTTTTATGTAAGGCGTTTTGTGCCAAGCTTTCTGGAAACTCGGAAATTGGCTTGTCCGGCGTTTTCACCATGTTGACTGTCGCGCGACTGACATTTTGGTCATAATTTTTCACAAGTTTTTTACTGCTGCCTTCCTAAATAGAATTGGTGGGGAGCTGATATAATGCAGTAGTTGTTACAATGCAGTAATTGTGGAGCTTGTAGAGCTAACTGCTGAAAAAATACTATTAAATATTATAAATTGTTGCGTGTTTTGCATGCTATGTTTGTATTTTTAAACGGTTTTCAACCTGATGATGAAGGTATGAACAGAATTGTGAATGTAATATAATTCTAGTATAAATGTAAAATCAAAGTTTTTTGTTAACTTTCGAAGATGTGTTTAGCTAAAGAGAAAATCAACTTTATAAATTAAAGCATAAATAAATACAGCCTTTTCAAAGGTTTTCATTATTCCATTATACTAGTGGTACATTCTGAAGGTCACATATCAGGCTGGCTGTATCAAATAACAAATATAACTTATGAAAATATATAAACTGTACAACGTTTATAATCTTCCTTATGGGATATAATAAAATTGTAAACTTTGATCAGATAGAATAA
>JAGFPH010000143.1:717577-739022 GCA_018207615.1 Philaenus spumarius
GAAATTTCAATTAAACTATAAACAACACGCCAGCAATACAAACAGTTCTACAAAACAATAAACACTTTCCACACCACTTGGGCAATTAATTGTACAAGATTGAAAGTACAAAAAGTAAGTTAGTACCACGGCGACAACCGGTCTACTGATTGTGCATCTCAACCCCTCTCAAAAACCAAAGTACACATAGCTGATGCGCCGAGTGATCTAAAAGTAAAAAGAGAAAGTGTGCTCGTGATTGTTTGTGACAAAGTCAACAACCCCGCCCCCTCCCCCCAACATTCTATTCTAGTCCCTTCTTTTCCAGCCCCTCACACAACCTTGAGTTGAGCGCACTTTCCTTATCGCTATTCCGAGAAATCATAACGGGCCAACTCGGACTAAACAAACCCATTGTTCGAGTTTCTTCTGTTTGTTGACTGAAATGGTCCTTTTCAAAATATTCCTTTGCTTATAAATCTAACTCATTAGAATTTCTATTCGTTATTCATTTTTCTTACTAGTTACAGTTAGAAGTTAATGCTAAAAAAAACTAACGAGTAGAGTTATAAGTTAGTCAAAAAACTAACTAGTTACTCTATTTGTTAGTTTTTCTATTCGTTAGTCCCAACTCTGCCTAATGGTGTGTGGACCAGTGAAGCGTCAGATATTTTCAAGAGTAACAAAGCTGCCCTGCAGATGGAAATTATCGAGTTCCAGGAAGATTTTGTTCTAAAAGACATTTTTTCTAAAGTTCCAGACACTCTTGAATGCGACCAATTTTGGATCAAATATGTCAGTGACAAAAAGTATCCAGAATTAAAAACTTTGGCCATCAAACTATGTACTATGTTTGGATCGACATATGTGTGCGAAGCAGTTTTCTAAAGAATGACTTTTATTAAAAATCGTTATAGATCCCGTCTCACAGATGACCATCTCGACACATTAATGAGAATCAGCTGCACAAACTAAACTCCAGATTTTAACAAGATTGTTAAAAATAAAACTTGTCATTTTTCTCACTGGTCGTAAACTTTTGATAAATAACTAATGAGCTTGACTTGTGAGAAAGTAACTTAGATAAAATAAAACCTGAACACAAAATCTCACAATAAATACGTTTACTAACCTCAAACGCGTTTCAACGACAATGTCGCCATCCTCAGTGATGCACGGGCTACAGTAACCAAACTATAACTGATCTAACAGTGTGACAACGCACCGTATAAATACCTAACCAGAAGGGGCGTACCCTACAGGGGGCGTGTCATATCCTATGCTAAGGCGTTAACCACCGCCTACCGTTTATCAAATATCTTAACAATATAACTTAAATAAGATTGCTAAACTAATATTAATATTTAACAAAACATAGCATTATTACATTAATAAAGAATACTGTAAAGGACCTAATTCATTATTCACAATTATGTTACGGTATTTGTTAATATAAAAAGTTTCCTAAGCGTCCAATGTGTTGGGTTTAGTTACATGTTTTAACAGTTTAGAATTTTCTATTTTAAAATGATGATTTTCATCTAAACAATGCTTAGCCATAGCAGATTTATCAGGCCTATTATATTTTAAATGAGAAAAGTGTTCTTTACCTCGTTTCTTCATGCTTCTTATGGTTTGACCTATATACTTTTTAGGACACATTTCGCAGTTAATACAGTAAATTCCGGATTTGTCGTGTTCTTGAATTTTGTCTTTAGGATTACCCAGCATCTTACCAAGGTTATTATCAGCCGTCAAAGCTACATTCAAATTTGCATATTTCGCTAACGATTTTCTAACAACATTACATAATGGTGGGGCAAACGTTGTTTTAACCCATCGTTGTTGGGGCTTGTTGCTCACAAGAGTGCACCTTGATTCCTTGATTTTCTTGACTTCCGTGGTTTCCCCTGAATGGACCGCGGAAGCTCGGCAAGACTTTAAAACAGACCTTTATGAAACTTAATTGGTGACCACTGCTCTAATCTATCATGAAAACTGTAACCCGATTTTATCTCATTGCACGCTTTTCCGAGAGGTCTTAAAACATCAAAATTTTAGTAAAAACAGGCCTAAAAGTAGAAATTTTTATGTTTAGTACTAAACAAATTTGCAGGATCCCCACCCCATAGATTTGAACTTCCAAGGTATTAATTCACCAGCCACCACTGTACCATGGTGAAGTAGAATCTTTCGTAGCATGGCTTTGATGTATCTGTATATTTCTTTTTAAATTAAATATTTGTTGTTGTTTGTCATTTATTTAAATAATTTTAGTCAATTCATTTTACTAGTGCAGTATAGATGTTCTTAACAAAAATATTGTAACTTACCTCTGGTTTAACATCTGCCAAAGAATCTTTCTGATTGACGAAGTCTTGCATCCTGATCAACAAATATAAACACATCCAATTTTTTAGTAATGTTATCTTTAAATAACTGCCTTATACAAACAAACCGTACCAATGTAAAGTATTTGTTGTTGTCTTTGTGATACTCTATTGATAAATTGTTGTTTTATTTTCTGTCCCTAATACATTTTAATAAACCACAAACAAAACGCTTGAATGAAGTATTCATTAAACCTCGAACCTCCCTTCCATAACTTAATATAAGTTTTATTTATTTTTTATAAACATTAGTCCATTGGAAATTATTACAATTATTTGGAATTAATATTGAGTAAAGTAAAATTAGAGTTCATGTATGAGTAATAAAGGAAGAGATAATGGTAGTGATAGCTATAACAGTTAAGCAGGAAAAGGGCATGTTAAGTGTACCCTAACCTTAAACAGCTGACTTTTACTGTTGGTTTATTACATAATTATTACTTATTTGTTAAAACAGATACAAGTAGTTTATTAATTAGTAACATTAAGAAATTATTATATTGATTACTAAGTTAACTAAATATGCACCATATAAAAACTAAGTGTCTGTAACTGAACTTTCTTAACTAGAGAACCACTGATAAAATTTTAATAATGTTTTCCCTTACCTGTAAAACCAATTTTCAATAATATTTACTACCTTCATTTGTCTAGTAAAATAAAATACATAAAAAACAAACGTTCAACAAAATAATTTATATACAAATTTTGTATAAGTTAATTGTACATACCATCTCACTTGAATTTCCACTTCGTCGTCTATTTCTTTCTTAATTTCATCAACAGTTAAAAGCGAGTCCATTTTCTGTAAAATAAAATCACCCATTACTTATAAACCTCTTTATATGTGATACACCTCTTCAGGAAACCAGAGTTTGAGGATAGAGTTATCCTAACATGTCGTATTTTTTAAATTTAAATGACAGATAAAATTAAGTTTTACTAAGTAAATTGATGTAATGGGATAACATTGTACTAGTTTTACCCATAGCACCATTGGAAATGATTGATATGCAAAGGCCAACACAATACAGACTAATTAATTTTACAAGGAATCATGTTTAAAATACTTAAATAACAATAGTACAACCACATCAAATTAGACCAAAAGCAATTGTAAAGAAATAGTGTTATTTTTTTGGTATAAATGAGTAATAAGAAGAGCTGATCATTATAATGGAGGATCCACTGCTTTAATTAGAAAGCAGATAATCAAAATGTCTTCTCTGATATTCATCTAAGATAATATATAATTAGAATGATAATTGCATGTAATAATTATTGCAAGCGATCAATCAGTATATTGTTCATTCTTTCGTATCTTATTTACAGAAATACGGAACAAATAGACTATTGAAAGTTCAAAATTGAAGCTTCAACTACAGCCTACAGGAAGATCGCTATTGGTCAATGAATCCAATCCTCCAATGAAAAAGTTTTGATGTGGAGCTGGGAAAGAGGGCGAAGAGACGAAAGGACGCTAATATTGTTTGTTGTACCGCCAAAGTAAATGGTTGTGTTTTAAGACAAGTGTTAAAAAAAGTGTGTGTGTTACATACCACCTTCCAGACAACAAAAACTCGATAAGTACTTTGTATTATTTTAAACTAACTTATAAAACCCAAAAGGGAATTCCAAATAAATTTTCATAATTATTTAAAGAACTATAAATAATAGTATTCCTAACCATCAAGGAAGATTTCCTTTAGTTTAAGTTCTCAAAATCCCTTTAAATATATATATATATATATATATATTATTTTTTTTAAGGTGAAAACCCTGATATAAATTTCAATTAGAATCATAGGACTACATTGTGCTATTTTTATGAACCCTTATAACTTCTAAACTTAACAATTACTTTGCGTATATTTTTAATTCGTACAATATAAACGATCATGCCCCCCAAAACTCCCAGATCTATTAGACATTTAACAGAGTGGGTGATAAACTGTATTTGAACTATGAATAATAATTTTTTTTTTTAATAAGTAATTTAAACAATAAGAAACACTGAAGCCCCAACCACAAGTTCGGTGAATAAAACTACACAAATGAACTGAAACACATTTATTGATATAGCTATTCTAGTTCCCTGATGTACATTTCAGTAACCTGATGTACATTGGTTACTGAAATGTACATCAGGGAACTAGAATAGCTATATCAATAAATGTGTTTCAGTTTATTTGTGTAGTTTTACTCACCGAACTTATGGTTGGGGCTTCAGTGTTTCTTATTGTTTAAATTCACCACAGTACTCATTGAACATCTAAATAAGTAATTTGTATATGCAAAATTTTGAATTGAGAATTAATCAAATAATAACTTTGGCAACTTGTAACCAGTGTAATACTTTTATTTATACATTATTAGCCTAATCAATATCTCAGTGCTCTGGATAAAAAAGATTTTAGTGAAGTTTTCCAAATTCTATTTCACCTAATTATTAAGTTTCATATTCATCCAAGTAAATTCATGAAAGCTTAGGTCTATACTAAAATGTTATACGCTAATTGACATCATAACCTGGCCATTCTTATATTATTTGAATCAACTTATATTTCATACATTAACCCTCAAAGTGGCAGACTGCAGTCTCTCGGGGGCAAATGCAACCCGCTCGAACATTAGCGAGAATTTGCATATATTTGCATAATCAATAATTTAATCCACTTAAAATCATCCAATCATAATAAAACTGGCACCATTGCAAAGGAAATGAATTAAACCTTAATTTTTGTATTTACAACTTTTTTGTAAAACATATATTTACATACGTAATCATCGTTTTAAAATATGCATATCGGGCTACAGCTATTTCCGCGCGCGAGTCTGCATACAATTGTACTGTTATTTCCCACTTCTTCAACGTTCAAGCCCACCTACAGAAGTATTTATATCGAGATTATAAAGCTACCATTGGATTCGTCAAGATTTTATCTTTCTAATGGTGCCTTCCAATCAGATGTCACTATTTTACAGGATTTATTCAAACGATTTCTGTAAACCCTTGCGGTTGGTCAGTTTTTCAACCAATGAAACAGCCCATTTGTCAACCGATATAACGCCTACTATATCACAAGATTTGACAGATTGCTTTACACCATTTTGTAGAGAAAAGATTGACCTTTCTAACGGTGGGAATTGAACTAGAAATAACCAGTTTTTTGTTTGTCTAGACGGCAATGAAAAGTACATAATTAAGGCATTCTAGTGAGACCGTCTGGCACATGGGTTCCCAAGGTATTTATATGACGCATCCTGCCACCGGGGAAGATAACTCAAACACATTTGTGAATTAAGGAAAGACAAGTATACCGTTCTTTTCTTTAATTTATTCTCTACACTTTGTTATAATATTATTTCATTTTTAGGCAAAGCATAATAATATTAGTAAATTACGTTTCAAACTAAGTCTAGTTTTGTTAGCAGTCGTGTATTTGGAACATAAAAACTGGCGTTTTCAAAATAAGAAAAAGTTGAAATTGATAAATGTTTTTATACAGTTCTATTTAGAATTAAATTACAAAACTTTTTTACGCTTACGAAAAAAATAGAAAAAAATGTTTACTACTTGTTATGTAGGTATAAAGTTGAAGTTTTTCCTTTCGTTACTGAACATATTTTGTTTCTAATAACTTTTACAATTTCAAAAGAAACTAATTTTTAGTAGCATATTTGAATTCTTTGAAGTTTCTTCTACAAAAAAGCTATTGAACACTTTTGGATTGGGGTTCATTTACTATTTTTTGCAAATTTTTAAAATTATGCTTGCAAAACGCTATAAACAGGCTTTTTAATTTTAGCTTTAACCATGGCAGTTCGATGCCAGTTCTAGGGTTAAAGCAAAGACCACGAAAGAATACCATTGAGGGACGGGCTTGTGTACACCGAGACCTTGGACGCGCCAATCGACGTTGTCACGTTCTTCCCATGCTTCTAACTGAACGCGGCTAACTCAAAGCATTTATAATTCTTTAAACTGTGCGCTCAAAAGCAACGCCACAACTTCTGTGAAGTAGCTATTTGTATTGAAAATTAGAGAAGATCACAGAACTTTAAACAATAGTATATATTCGTACATGCTCTACTTCCTGAGGTAACTGTAGTTAAAATATTGAAAGCTTCCGTTTTCTTTGGATACTGTTCTGTAGTTAATAGTATTTATGATACATTATATTTTACTAATGAATTCAAAGAAACCCTATATACTTTATTTTATTTCCTTATTTATCCAATTTACCTACATGGCATATTAACAGATGACTGATATACCGAGATGCAATATTAGCTGAATGAGATGAATATTCAACCAAATCTAAGTTGATATAAGTGGAAACTTAAGCTAACAGAACAATAATACATGCCTATGTTAAACAACAGATAATCATCAAGCAAATATAACAATTAATTAATGAAAACAGAATTAAACTATGTAAATACTTACGGTAACAATGAATCGTATGTCTAACAAACATTACAATATGCCACAGATTATAACCATTATAATTTATTTTGTAATTACCATTGTATTTAATTATTGAATGTATCTCATTTATAAGATTAAAGATTAGTTAATTAATTGGAAAATTTTCACATACATATTTCAAAGAATTTGTAGAACTTTTAGTTACATTAGTACTAACTTTAGCCCACCTTTAGTACATTAGTTTTCAAAGACGTTTAATTTGAACATTTGCTTCCAAAGCCGCAGCAGGTACATAAGTAGTTAAGCATCTCTTACTGTGGATATATTTAGACGATGAGCCTCATGATCAGATCTCAGACTGCCTCCTCCCACTCAACAGCATGATTCTCGAAAACAAGGCAATGTGTAACTCCAAATGGAACTTGCTCTGAGTTCTGTTAGTGTTTACGTAGCGTTTGAGATAATCAATGAATGTTTGTGTGTGATCGTGTTTCATTTTTGTAGAACGCTACCGAATATATATAGTTTACTGTTTAAATCTTTTTGTCTGTAGTGACTATATTCTGTTAAATAACCCTGGTACTAATATGTGTTAAGTTATGAAATTTTAGTAAAATTAGTTGAGTAGTTTATTAAAATTAAGGGGATTGTTATTTAATTTAAGGGTAGTTATTCCATTTCATCCCTTTGACTTAAGTAATCAAATTGCAAATAGTTTTATATATATCCCTTAAAAATAATACTACATATTACTAATTTTAGCTTTATAGTTTGTAGGAAGTTAGTTTAATTTATATTTACTAGGGGCTCTGCCCCTGGACGCTTCGCTTCGCTCGCAGTTGGAAAATTCGCTAAAGAATCTCGTTAATCTTTGGCTCGTTTGTACATAGGTTTGTAAAATTACAAAACCAGGCTTAAATATATTAACAGTAATTACAAAATTAATTATAACCTCAAATACATGCTTTAGAAACGTGAGAGGCTTTCATTATGATATTAGTCCTAGTTCTACTATCTTCTGTCAACTAAAGTTTTGAAACCAGGCCTAAATATAGTAAAAATTATTGCAGGATTAACATAACCTCAATACTACATTTCAGAAATCAGCCAGGCCTATATTACAAAATTGACCATTAGAATTTATCCATCTTTGCTAAGTTTACCTTTTTTTTTTTTTTTTTTTTTTGACAAAATAAATTGTTAAATCAGGCCCAATTTATTCTAGTTTCAACATGCTAAAACAGCATAAATTAGCTTGTTTTTTAACAGTAATTAAAAACTATCCAATGAACAGCTGATAAAACAGTATAAATTGGCTTGTTTATAGACAGCTGTTTTGATCGCTTTATTTACTATTTCGTTGTTATTTTGTAACCAACATAGCAACCCATAAGACCCTATGTTAAAATTTTTCAACTTTTAAATTAGATTTTCTCAAAAAATTGTGTTTTTACAGGAAATACAACTATATGGGTGTACTTAAAAATCAAAACTATACCTAAATACAAAATTTCTTTGAATTCGTTAGAGCCATTTTCGAGATCCGCGACAGATACAAAGATAGATACAAGAATTGCTCATTTAAAGTAATAGGATGATTGTACAGGGGTAGCAACCCCATTTCAACCCTTTTCAATTGTGAATCTAAACCATTAAGGGATCCACTCAAACCCACACAAAAAATTTATTCAAAATTGGTGAAGCCGTTTAGGAAGAGTTCAGTGACATACATACATACATACAGAAGAATTATAATATATAAAGATGGTTGTACGAGAAATGAATGAAGGAACGTGATTGGTTGCTAATAGTAATTTTGTAATCAATACTCTTGTGAAGGTATCAGGTTCTCAAAGTCAGGCGTCTACTAACCAAATATGATAGTAGGGCACGTAAAGCCTCGAGCGGTAAATACCAGGGTCCCTAGGAGTGTTCGAGACTAGCAGATCACCAGTACTATATGGTAACGCTGTGGGCCAATCTTATTGGCCGCCACGCAAAGGTATTCTTTAGTGGTTTTCAATATAAGTATACAAGGTGTTTGAAAAGTCTGGAAACAGCTTAATATCTCAAAATGTACGATTCTTATGAGATAGAAATAAAAGCAGTTATTCACAACCACAAAAGAACCACTTTTTGGTGAGTTTGATATTTTTGTCAGCCATCTAAGAATGAACTTCATTTATTTAAATGGGAAGGTGGTCATGTGATACACCATTTCGATGTAAAATTTCAAGAAAAAAACAACGGTGTAATTTGCACATCCATATTTTTAACCGATTAAAAATGGCGGCCAAAAACAACGATATCGTGTCTTACAATTTTGCTCCATTTTGCTGTAGGTACTATTTTTTTTTAATTTTTATAATTAATTATTCTTTTTTTTTTTTGATTCAGAATTAAATAAGCTTTAAACGATGTGCCACACAACGATATTTGGGATGATTAAAATTTTTTTAGATACAGCCATTTTGATTTTTTCAAAATTGATTTCGAGTGTGGTTCAACCAAATGCAGTTGTGTGACATATCGTTTGAAAGCTTATTTAATTCTGAATCCAAAAAGAAGAATAATTAATATATTTTTTTTAAATAGTACAGCAAAATGGGGCAAAATCGGAAAACAAGATTTTGTTGTTTTTGGCCGTCATTTTAAATCGGTTAAAGATATGGATGTGCAAATTACACCGTTGTTTTTTGTATACTGTACAAGTAAACACCCTGTATACTGTATTTTAAAATTGCTATATTTTCAACACCGTTACCAATTATATTATTTTGTACAAAATAATTGTAATCTTTAAAAAAAAATGCCTGAACAACTTACAATCCCTAGTCATAGCATGTTTCCAGTTTCTAAACATATATAAGTTGGTAACAGGAATGAAATTGTTTTGTATAGCCTAGGCCTAACAAATTTTCAAACCTCTATAAAAAAAAACCAATCTGAATATTAACTTCCAGACTCTACACTCGATTCCACGTTCACCATGCAGAACAGAGCACCCATAAGCCAAGTTATCCATACTACAGTCTCAGCGATAGTAGCCAACTTAAAAACATCAACTTCCATGCAATGCTCAGAGAGTTGACGTAACCCGCATGACAATAAACGTGATGTTCTCTGTAATGGTAGTAGCATGTCTATTCTCCCGTAAGATCTGTACTGCACGGTGAACGTGGAATCGAGTGTAGTCATAGTACATATATACATATATAACTATATGACACTTCTTAGATATTTACAAAAAAAGTCTTCAGCTGATGCTGTTTTTCATTTTTAAACTTTACATGTTGGTAGAACTCTATAGACCTACTACAAGATAAAAGATTGGCATGCTGTTAAATCATGGATGGCACTTGCCTATGTTAATTTGCCTATCCAAGTTTTAGTTTTGTTGTTTGTTCTGTAAAAGGCCACTTGTTTTAGATTGTTCAAATTTGATTTCCCACCATCAGTGAAGTATATAGCTTTTTTATACTTAAAGGAAAAATTTAATTTTGTGCCTTTCTATTAGAACTGTCGGTCACCCACATCTGCACTAAATATCCTTATTTCATAGCTGTGATGCCACCTAAATAATATCTAAGCCTAAACTAACTACAGTCTAGAGTCGCAGTATGTTTTCAGTTTGTAAATATATATATAACTTAGTAGCACTCCATGCTTTATTGAAAAAAGGTTGTCAGTTTAGCTTAAACAAGTAGTGGTAAACTAAATACTTTTGCATGATTACAGTATGTTTCCAGTTTGTATACATAGGTATAGCCTAGGTTGATACTACTTTTAACTAGGCTTTTAACTTATAGCCTAGGTTTTTTCAACTTTCATGAAAAAAAGGTCATCGGCTACTATAATCTAGGTAAGGTGGTAAAAGGCATATTTATACTGTTATGACATCAGTGGCATAAGTAACCTGGCAAAAAGTTGCAAGTATAATCTTTTAAAATTTGTACTGTTGAATGCAAGTAAACATACTATGAATAAAGACTATAAGTTAGAATTGCCTGTGTTTCTGTTATACATAGACAATAATTAATATAGCCTACTAATTTACATACAGAGTGTTTATGAAGTACCTTTAACCCCCTCATTATTTTTGTTACTGAAAATAAGTTAACAAAACTTTGTATAGCCTATGCCTATATCTTGTGTATTTTTTTTATATACGAGGTCTGTTCAAAAAGTATCTGACTTTATTTTTTTACGCCCAGAAAACTGAAGGTGGGGTCATGTTAGGAATACGCTGATATTTTTTCCCGGCCGATAAGTTACGTCATTCATGTTTGAACATGTTTTGAACAGAGTGGTCTAGAGTACACTCGTTGGATTTTTAATTTTCTAAAATGACGGAACGAGTCGATCAGCGTTATTGCATTCAATTTTGTTACAAACTCAGCAATAATCGAGCAGAAACAATTTGAAAAGCTTTTGGAAAGGATGCGATGAGGGCCACACAAATTAAAGAGTGTTATAACCGCTTCAAAAATGGTTGCACATCCGTCGATCTGGTAAGCCTTCCACCAGCAAAAACGACAAGGTTGTTGCTCGAGATGAAGCTTTGGTGCTGGAAAATCGATGTACAATCGTGCGAAAGTTGGCAGAAGAAGTTAGAATAAGTGTTGGAAGCGCTCACTCCATCCTAACTGAAGATTTACTCATGAGAAGTGTAGCTGCCAAATTCGTGCCAAAGCTGTTGACAAGAGAACAAAAACAGCTACATTTGAAAATTGCACAAGACATGTTATTCTGCGCAAATAGGAACAACAATTTCTTAAACACGATAATAACTGGTGATGAGTCATGGGTGTATGGTTATGACCCCCAAACTAAAATGCAGTCCTTACAATGGTGGCATTCGACACCCCCCGACCGATAAAATCTCGGCAGAAGCGTAGCAATTTCAAGGCCTTGTTGACCGTTTTCTTCGACTGTCGAGGAGTCGTACATCACGAATACGCTCCCCAAGGGCAAACAATCACCAAAGAAGCTTCCTCAATCAAGAGGTCCTCCGACGTATCCGTGATGCTGTGTGGCATAAGCGACCAGACTTGTGGTTGGCAGGAACTTGGTAGCTTCATCAAGACAACGCTCCAGCACACTCTTCGCATCTTATTCAACATTTTTTCGTAAAACATGAAGTTGCGGTGGTTCGGCAGCCTCCCTATTCACCAGACATTCCCCCTGTGACTTCTGGCTGCTTCCTAGATTGAAAATGCCATTGAAAGGGCACCAATTCAAGTCGAGAGAGGAAATAATACAGAATGTGACGAGCCGACTGAACGCGATTCTAAAAGAAGCCTTCCAGAAATGCTTCCAAGAGTGACAACACCGGTGAGAAAAATGCGTGGAGTCTGGAGGGGACTATGTTAAAGACCACTAAAGAATACCGTTTCGTTGCAGCCAATAGGATGGGCGTGCAGCGTTGCCATGTAGCACTGGTGATCTGCTAGTCTCGAACACTCCTAGCGACCCTGGTATTCACCGCTCAAGGCTATTCGTGCCCTACTATCGTATTTGTTTAGTAGAATCCTATCTTTAAGAACCTGATATCGTCATAAGAGTATTGATTACAAAATTACTATTAGTAAACCATCGCGTTCCTTGATTCATTTCTCGTACAACCATCTTCACATATTATATTTCTTCTGTACGTCTGTATGTCACTGAACTCCTCCTAAATGGCTTCACCAATTTTGATGAAATTTTGTGTGCGTTTGAGTGGGTCCTTGAATGGTCCTACAAATGGAAGGGGTTGAAATGGAGTTGCTACTCCTGTACATTTAATATAAATTAAACTAACTTCCTACAAACTATAAAGCTAAAAGTAGTAATATGAATAATATTATTTTTAAGGGGTATACAAAACTATTTGCAATTTGATTAGTTAAGTCAAAGGGATGAAATGGAATAACTACCCTTAAAATTAAATAATCATCCACTTATTTTTAATAAACTACAGTCAACTCCCGATTATCCGGGATAATTACCGGCAAGACACTCACGGATAATGTGAAATCACAGTTAAAGCAATTCGTTATAGTATAGGGCACAAATACAAGGTATTATCATAGATCATGAATAATAAATAGATCTTGCATCCATACGGGGGCTGAGTGCCGGAAAAAGGTTGTCGCGAAAATAGTACATGATCGCGCCGCGAGGTAGCGCTAGGGAGAAAGCATTGGTAGCATTGGTGTTTCAAACAGCTTCCTTCATTTCCCCAATAGATAGCGCCAAAAAATTCGAATTTCCAGTGGAACAAAATATTGCATTGGATCGGAGTTCTATTAGGTTATCCAAATACAATGGTATTATGCAAGAATTATAAACAAAATGGATATGCTGTACCTTTAATCACTCCTAAAACGTATACAAAACTACAAACACTGCATTATTTAGATTGAAATAGCAGTACAGCAATATATTATTTACAATGTTCAAACACAATTAAAATAGTCCGTCAGAGTTTTTTGTTTATTTGCGTTTGCTTCCTTTTTCAAAATTGTGGACCTTATTTTTTCGTAACACGAGCTTGTCACATAATAATGCATAACCTTGACCGTCTAAATAGTCAAGAAAGCCTTCGACGTAACTCAGAGTTGTGATGTGTGTCACTTTCGGCTAGAGATGTTACGTCAATAACGCAACTGCTACTCGTGATTGCAGTAGCATCAGTTTCGTGTTAGTTGTTATTCGTTTGCTACAAGGCCGCCCGAACTCCTGTCACCCGCATTTTTTCACTTCTCGCCCCACCACCTCTCTCGTCTCTTGGCCCGGTTGACGATCCCAGTTGAGCTGTAACCCGTATAAACCGATCCCGTTTAATCGGGAGTTGACTGTACTCAACTAATTTTTCTAAAATGTCATACCTTACATATATTAGTGCCAGGATTATTTAACAGAATATAGTCACTACAAACAAAAAGATTTAAATGGTGACTACTTAAGTATCGTACCTGCTGCAGGTTTAGAAGCAAATTTTCAAATTAAACGTCTTTGAAAACTAATACACTAAAGGTTGACTATGAAGTTAGTACTAATAACTAATATTCAACAAATTTTTTAAAATATATATATGAAAATTTTCCAATTATTTAACTAAACTTTAATCTTATAAATGAGAAACGTTCAATAATTAAGTACAACAATGATAGTTACAATATAAATTATAATGGTTGTAAACTGTGCAACTGTGGCATATTGAAACGTTCGTTAGATGAATGATTGATTGTTACCGTTTGTAAGTATTTACATAGTTTAATTCTGTTTTCATTAATTGTTTTATTTCTTGTTGATTATTTGTTGTTTAACATAGTCATCTGTTATTGTTCTGTTAGCTTAAGTTTCCACTTATATCAACGTAGGTTTGGTTGAATATTTATCTCATACAGCTAATATTGCATAGGGTTTCTCTGAATTCTTTAGCAAAATATAATGTAACATAAATACTATTAACTATAGAACTAACTCTAACTCCGCTGTACCGGTCCCAAGCCCGGGGTCCCTTTTGGGAAAGGAGGAGGGGGAGGAGTAACACCTCATCAAAAACCTTGGTCCATCTGGCTCCGGATGGTAGCACCTTGTGAGGGCCCCTGCCTAAGGGTTACTAGGTGAAAAGTGGTCAACGGCTCTGACGGCGGACGAGGATCCCGATCCCAACGGCTGAAGAGGCGGAAGAACCGGAAAACGTGCTGCCTTGCACACGAGGGTGTGGCAACCCCAAGGCTAGGAGAAGGACACTCTGACTTCAAACCAAGGATGACCCACCAATGCAATGAGTGTTAATAATTCAAGTTCCCCAGGTGGTACCCCGAGCGGGAGCTCGGCTAGTCCACCCTCTTCGGAGGCAGGCCCTTTGGATTCTGGGGAGGGCCAAGCATCATTGTCGGCGGAAGAAAGGAGAGCGGAGAGGAGTAGGGTGACAGAGGGTCACCCTGGAGGCCAGCTCACAGAGGAGACTCTGGAGCTGGTACATCAAGCAGTGGAGTCTGGGGGTCTGACCCTGGACGTCACTGCTGATGAAACCACCATCAACGATGAGGATATGGACCTCGATGATGAAGATAGGCTACTGGCAGGCGTTGGGGAAACGACCAACACTGAGACCAGCAGAGCAGTGCCTGGGAATGCAAGAAGGAGGTCCAAGGCACTGAGAACAGCGGCGGGGGGAGAATGGCTGACCCGCGCTGAATGGAGGAAGAAGGTTGGGTTTGTGAAGAAGGTGAAGTCGTCTGGCGGGGAGAGTAAGAGGAGTCTCTCGGACACTTCATCTTCGGAAAAGAAAAACCCGATGATGAAGAGGCTAAAGCAAGGAGGGACAGACCCCTTGACTCGGCTGGAATCTCGACCATCGACGAGCAGGCAGGGTCAAGGGGGTCCAGACCCCTTGACTCGGCTGGAATCTAGACCGTCAACGAGCAGGCAGGCAGACCCCTTGACACGTCCTGAATCAAGACCGTCGACAAGCAGGCAGGGTCAGGGGGGATCAGACCCTGTGACTCGACCTGACTTGCAACCATCTACAAGTGGGCAGGGCGCGGGCAAGACCGCCTATAGGGACCAGCTTGTGGGAGAGAAGATGGCGATAGTCCCATTAGCCTATCCGGAGGTTAGACTCACGGAAGAGCAACTAGAGGCCCTTCATGGCCCTTCTTGAAGAGATAAGTCTGGTCGAGGAAGGGACCACTCTTCAATTTCAGAAGACCTATAGAGAAAGAGGGGCACTAGTAATCACCTGCGACAATGCAGAGACGACAGAGTGGCTTAAAAGAACGGCCCCCAAGCTAAGTACTGGAGGGGAGGGAGGAACTGCGGTGCGGATAGGAGGGTATAAAGACCTCCTAAAGACCACCAAGGTTCTCGTTAGGACCTCTAAGTGCTTGGCTAGGAAAGAGCCAACTGCCCTTCTTAAGATGCTGGGCAGGCAAAATAAAAACCTGGTCGTTGAGGACTGGAGGATAGTGGGTGGCAGGATGGAGGAGAATTTTCAAATCGTCATCCTGGTCATCGATGAGCTGTCAGCCAACAAGCTGAGGACCAGAGGATGGAAGGTGTACCTGGGTCTTGACCAGGTGCTCTTGAAAGTCCTACAGGGCAGCCGCACTGAAGATGAGGAGAGGTAGAGTCCTTCAGATAAACCTCCAGCACAGCAGGGCTGCAACAGCGGTGCTGTGTAGGAGGTTTGCTGCAGGCAAGCTGGACGCTGTCCTAATACAAGAACCCTGGGTCAGACAGGGCAAAGTATTAGGACTAGGAAACACAGGAGGTAGGTTGGTATATGCCAAATGTGATAATGGACCTAGAGCATGCATTTTAGTTGATAAGAGACTAATCAATGTACCTGTTTTAGAATACTGTTCCAGAGATATGTCCGTGGTAAGACTGGACATTGCTGGAATTGGGAAAACCCTGCTGCTGGCATCGGTATACCTCCCGTATAACGATGGCAGAGATTCACTACCACAAGGGATCCAGGACCTGGTGGAGTATGCAGAGAGGAAGGGGTCAGACCTTATCCTTGGGTGCGACGCCAATGCACACAACATGGCGTGGGGGAGCACCAATACTAAAAAGAGAGGTGAGGCATTATTAGATTACGTTATCTCTAATAACTTAGAAATTATTAATAAAGGTAATGAACCAACTTTTGTAACTAAAGCCAGAA
Source organism: Philaenus spumarius (assembly GCA_018207615.1). Classification (NCBI taxonomy): domain Eukaryota; kingdom Metazoa; phylum Arthropoda; class Insecta; order Hemiptera; family Aphrophoridae; genus Philaenus; species Philaenus spumarius. The sequence goes on from JAGFPH010000143.1 coordinate 734,046, forward strand.
GTGAGGTGATTGACCTTACACTGAGCTCTGCAAGGGTGGCAAAAAGAATACATGATTGGCATGTATCATCAGAGCCATCTTTGTCAGATCACAAGCACATTTGTGTCAGGATAGGTGAGCTGAGACTAGAGCACCAGACGTTCAGGAATCCGAGAAGGACGGACTGGGAATCCTATAAGCATGATCTTGGATTGAAGACAGGACTCATGACAGGTAGGGTCCAGGGCATAGATGAACTGGAACATATGTCTGATCGGCTCAGAAAGGCCATTGTTGGTTCCTACGAGAAACACTGTCCGTTGACACGTGTGAGGAACGTAGGAGCCGGATGGTGGACCCGTGAGCTGTCAGTCATGAGGAAGAGGGTTAGAGACCTCTTTAAGATCGCTAAGGCTGTCAACAACTGGGAAGCCTATCATGACCTTCTATCCCAGTATAGTAGGATGATAAGGAAAGCCAAGAGGGACTCCTGGGGGAAGTTCTGCACGGAGATGGAGGGGGTGCGGGAGGCCTCCAGGATTCACAGACTCTTGGCTAAAGACCCAGTATCACCGGTAGGTAACATCACAAAAGCTACTGGAGAGATTGCGGTGGAACCGGGAGAAGTGCTAGAGGAGCTTCTTGTGGCACACTTTCCTGGCTGTACAGTAACTAGGAGCAGTGGGGAAGCACCCTCGTGTGACGGTGCTAGACCCGCTGCTACAATCAACGACTGGAGACTGGCCAGTCGGATAATTACGTGCAGTCGGATCAAATGGGCAGTGGGGACATTTGAACCGTACAAATCTCCTGGGAGCGAAGGGGTCAGACCCGTCTGTCTCCAGCAGAACGTAGATAGTTTATGGACAGTACTTTGCAAGCTATTTAGGGCTAGTCTAGCTACTGGACATATTCCACGATCATGGAGAAAGACCAGAGTTGTGTTCATTCCGAAACTAGGTAAGGTAAACTACACCGATCCTAAGGCGTTTCGACCAATAAGCTTAACATCCATCCTGCTGAAGGCATTGGAAAAGATACTGCATAGGCATATATGTGATGGGGCGCTTGTAGAACGTGCAATTCACGCCAATCAACATGCTTATTTGCCAGGTAAATCCTGTGAATCTGCACTACACCACTTGGTGGGCAGAATTGAAGGAGCTCTGGAATGTAAGAAGGTAGCATTTGGTGCCTTTCTGGACATTGAGGGAGCCTTTGACAACACCAGAACAGAGACGATTATTGAGGCAGACGGGAGGCGTGGGGTTGAAGATCTGCTGTGCAAGTGGATCGGGGCCATGCTTCGGGGCAGAACTGTAGTCTTCTCTGTATGGTGAGACTGTAGAGGTCAAAGTGGAGCGAGGATGTCCACAAGGAGGGGTTCTTTCGCCCCTTCTCTGGAACCTCGTGGTGGATGATCTTCTCACAGAACTCAACAACAATGGAGCATACGCTCAAGGCTATGCAGACGATGTTGTAATATTAGTGGTAGGTAAGTTTGTGCCAACTATTACGGAGCTGCTTGGGGTGGCACTGGGAACCGTTGAGAAGTGGTGCAGGAAAACGGGGCTGAGTGTCAGTCCGAGCAAGACTCTGGCCATCCCATTTACCAGACGGAGGAAACTGGAGGGTCTTCGGCCCCTCAGCCTTCAAGGTAATGGGATCACTATAACAACAGAGGTTAAGTACCTGGGAGTGATATTGGACCAGAGGCTGAACTTCTGTGCACAGCTTAATCGAGTAATCGATAGAGGTAAGTGGACACTCATGGCGAGCAGGCGCATGGTTGGGCGGACATGGGGGTTGAGGCCTAAGCTGATGCATTGGCTCTACACCTCCGTGGTGAGACCGGCCATGACGTATGGCGCTATTGTATGGTGGACAAGAACAGAGGTCCAGGGCGTGGTGGCGAACCTGGCAAGAGTGCAGCGGCTTGCCTGTCTTGCCATCACGGGAGCGCTAAGAAGTGCTCCAAGTGCTGCCCTGGACTGCTGTCTGGACATTCTCCCCCTGGATCTATTTATTAGGGCAGCGGCTAGGAAGAGTGCTTATCGCCTCCAATGCGAGGAACTCTGGATACAAGGCCCAAGGGACTTGGGACACGCCAGGATAACCACATTGGTTGCCAGAGATCGGATGCTGGATATGATCTCGGACCATATGAAAACTAGATACTCTTTCTCAAAACCATTCCGGGTGGTAATACCAGACCGAGAGGAATGGTCAGAGGGAAGGAGACCCCTCCCTGAGCATGAGCTGGAATGGTACACAGACGGCTCAAAGACTAAAGGGAGTACAAGTGCGGGGATCTGTGGTGGACACCCCTGGCAGGAATGTGTGCTGCCAATGGGGGAAAATCCAACAGTGTTCCAAACAGAAATCACAGCTTTATTGGAATGTGCCAGGGAAACCTAAGACTCGGACACATGAATAGAGAAATCTGTATATACACAGACAGCCAGGCTGCATTAAAAGCCCTGAGCTCAAATGAGATCAGGTCAAAATTAGTCTGGGAATGCGCCGAATCCATCAAACAGCTTGCGGGCATCAACGAGGTTACACTCTGTTGGGTTCCAGGACACGCTGGAGTAGATGGAAACGAACGTGCAGATAGGCTGGCAAACAGGGCGTCAGCTTCTGACTTCACAGGACCGCAAACCTTCTGTGGCATATCCAAGACGACAGCCATGCAAGTGGTTGCCGACTGGGCAAGGATGGAACATAGTAGGAGGTGGAAGAACACTCAAGGCTTAAAGATGAGTAAGCTTTCACTTCTTGATCCATCAAGACAAATTGCATCGGACATCCTGTCATTAAGTAGGTGCAAGGCAAATAGGTGATTGCCCTAATCACAGGGCACGGCCACTTCAGGAAACATATGAAAAATATGGGTATCTTTACCGGAGATCCTAAATGCAGGAAATGTGGCCTGCAGGAGGAGACTGCGGAACACCTTATCTATGAGTGTGAGAGGCTTGAGCAGGTGAGTCATAGAACCTTTGGCAGGCTGAACAAAGGACAAACAATACCTCAGGATGACCTTGTCAGCAAGATCCTTAAGTTCAACAGGCTTATGGATCTCGACAAGGGTAACTAAGGGTTCAACATCCTTAAGTGGGAGCGCAATAAGCCCAAGAAGCTGACGTGCTTAAGGTTTCAGACCGCCCACAGAAGAAGAAGAAGAAGAACTATAGAACAGTATCCAAAGAACACGGAAGCTTTCAATATTTCAACTACTGTTATCTCAGGAAGTAGAGCACATACGAATTATACTTTTTTTTAAGTTCCGTGTTCTTCTCTACTTTTTAATACAAATAACTACTTCACGGCAGTTGTGGCATTGCCTTTGAGCGCACAGTTTAAAGAATTATAAATGCGTTGAGTCAGCCGCGTTTAGTTAGAAGGTTGGGAAGAGTGTAACGTCGTACAACGGCAATTGGCGCTATCAAGGTCTCGGTGTACACAAGCCCGTCCCTCAACGGTATTCTTTTGTAATCTTTACTTAAGTGTAATTTTTTGTATACCTAAAAAAATTAATTTTTCATTCAAAGATGTCTTGCATGTTTTTAACAGACCTCGTATGATCTGACCCTCTATGTATTTTGAGGGTTAACAATTTCAAATATAAAGGTAGGTCATGTAATACACCATTGAAAAGCTTATTAAAAGAGAAACAGAATAGTGCAAACTAGAGCTTAATTTATAGTTACTATCTACCTGCTAAGCTCTTGAAATATTACTTAGCCTAATGGCTCAAAGTAGCTTAATGGACAATCAAAGTTCTGGGAAATAATAACTTTATTATAACACCAAAGCAGGTTCTTGTCGTAAAAAAAAATCATTTCAACCTTGACTTCATTTTAGCGATTCATTTGTAAAAAGGCAAAACTGAGTGCTATCACAACATATATCAGGAACAAAATGAGGGAGGTATTGCTATCTTATCAGTACATGGAAAGTGATAGAGAAAGAGGAGCAAAGGTCAAGGGTTGTATTCCCAGTTCCATTTACATTTTCCCCCCAAAGTTTTTCAAGTATTCACAGAAACGCAGATAAATTAATGGTACGTACGGTACCATACTACATTTATTTAGTTTCTATTTTTAAAATGAATCAGTCTTTTATTCGAAAATCAGTTGAAAAAAAAAACATGTCACGACATCGTTAATTTATAATAATAATAATTTTACTACATACTTATTTTATTTTTGGTTTAATCAATTATTACCTAGGTAATTGTTTACTATTACTTTGTCAGAAGCAAATCTTCCCGTATTAACATATGTTTTGTATTTATAATCTATTCTAACAATGAATTAACATGATTAAAGACCCAGAAAAATAAATTCACACTAAAAAAAATATAGCCTGAAGTTCTAACTTATAGTCTCTAGGTCCAATGTTTCAAGTAAATGTTCTTGTATTGAGATATTTATATATTCTAACAATTAATTCACTCAATTAAAGACACAGAAAAAGAAATACGAATAAGTAACTTAATTTAAAAGTCATCATCTGATGAAGAACTAGTGACGCTTGTTGACGGTTTATCACACGCTACTGGAACATTCCTGCACTCCGGACACTTTTTTTAATGTCGCAAAACAAAATGTTTGTACAAGAAATTTTGCAATGTAAGTTTATTTCGGTGAGAATTATAAACTGCGTCAACATTAGACTACACAGTTACAGCACAAAAAAGGATTGTAACTAATGCAAGACGCCATGACAACTGATTTACAACTGCCCGAATTTGACCTCCACTTTTAACAAACCTAACTTATCTTGTTTATTGTTCTGGCTCTTCAATCATGTTTATTTATCGATTTAAGGCCATTAGCAATAAGGGTTATTGTTTAATATTAGCCCTAATTCCTTTGCTTGACACATACTGGGACTACAAATTGTAAGAAGGAACTTCAGGCAATTTTTTTTTTTAATTTTGTTATTTTTTTTTTAATTTTGTTACTGTGAATTTATTTTTCTGGGCGTTTA
>JAGFPH010000143.1:739032-758285 GCA_018207615.1 Philaenus spumarius
GGGTAGGCACTCGGCTAGGTTTAATATATTCCTTTAAATAAACGCATTTTAAGAAAATTTTACTATTAAAGTTATGTTCAGAACGTAAATCAAAATTGGCGATTACTCTCAAAATAGTTGTTAGGAAATTTTAGGATTGGTTTTTGAAAAGGATTAGAAGTTCTTTTATTTGATAATTCAATGTTCATTTGCTTGTATTACTATAGTTTACCATTCTTTGATAGTTCATTGGCACTGATTCTAATATTTTAACTTAAAATTGAAAAATTGTTTAACACACTGCAATTTGCATCTTTACACTTTCATGGCTGGACGGCTTCTGTTTTTAAAACCGACGCTTTGGCTTTCCTTCGATTTGTTCTAGAAAAAGGTTCACATTCCCTCTGGCAAGGACAAGATGGTTTCTTTTTGATGCTCCAGACTTCTGCGCAGAGAACTGTTCCAATTCGTTGTCACGGCAACGTTCTGACGTCAATCTTAGTTGAATTGCGGTTTCCGAGAAATAGTTCCTTTTATATCGTAGTTTTGGCTAATTATTTCTTTGAATTTGTACTTATTTCCGGGTTACTAGTCCGTTCTGATACTGTTATAATTATTACTAAATACTTTTATTGTGGATAACGTGATTTTAAATCGCGAAACATATTTACTGACAAAGGTATGCGAGTTGCATTAGATTAGGCTATCCGCTGGTTCTTATTTCCTACGCTTATGCATATCTTAATTATAACACACATTACATTGATTTCTATAATTACTTTTAATACTAAAGTCTATCCCTGTATAATTTTACAAAGTTTATAATCCAATTTGTGTTAGTTAATGTCTATTCTAAAATTATATTACGATTAATTTCTATCAGTTCCCATCTTGAGTTGTCTTAACCTACTTCGATAGTGTTTTTGTATTTCCACTGTTTACAAACGGATTTCTGACTGGTTTTAATTATGCCGTGTTATTAATAACATGTGAGAATTTATTACTTTGGTTGTGATGGTTAATAAATGTGAATTTATTGTTGGTTTATGGAATACTAGTTAACCCTAGAACAGGCACGGTTAAAGCTAAAATTGGCCAGCCCGTTTTTAGCGTTTTGCAAGCATATTTTTAAAAATTCGCCAAAAATAGTAAATGAACCCCAATCCAAAAGTGTTCAACAGCTTTTTTGTAGAAGAACCTTCAAAGAATTCAAATATGCCACTAAAAATTAGTTTATTTTGAAATTGTAAAAGTTATTAGCTCAAGAAACAAAAAATGTTCAGTAACGAAAGGAAAAAGTTCAACTTTAGGCCTACATAACAATTAGTAAACATTTTTTGTATTTTTTTCGTAAGCGTAAAAAAGTTTCGTAATTTAGTTCTAAATATAACTGTATAAAAACATTTATCAATTTCAAATTTTTTATTTTGAAAAAAACAGTTTATATGTTTCAAGTACACTACTGGTAACAAACCTAGGCCTAGATTGTAACGTCATTTACTAATATATGCTTTGACCAAAAATGAAATATTATTATAACAAAGTGTAGAGGATAAATCAAAGAAAAGAACGGTATAATTGTCTTTCCTTAGTTCACAAAAGTGTTTGAGTTATTTTTATTTGAATAACAAAATGACATCAATCTAATGTCATTTTGCCGTCGCTAAAGGTCGGGCGATAAGCGTGCATTGTATAACGTGGGAACAAGACAGAGCGGACGGTCACACCAGAACGCTCTAAATATAAACTTTGCACAGCTGTCTAGACAAATAAAAAACTGGTTATTTCTAGTTTTCTCCCCACCGTTGGAAAGATCAAACTGTTATCTACAAAATGGTGTAAAGCAATCTGTCAAATCATAGGGCGTTGCCTTCAAAATAATCGTTGACAAATGGCCTGTTTATTGGTTGAGAGACTGTCCAATCGCAAGGGTTTACAGTACCTCTTCAATAAAATAATTATTTTACAGTTACATCTGATTGAAAGACACCAACAGAAAGATAAAATCATGACGAATGCAATGGTGTCGTTATAATTGCCAAATAAATATTAGTGTAGGCTGTCTTTAACGCCTTAGAAGTGGGAAATAAGAGTACAATTGTATGTAGATTCGCGCACGAAAAGAGCTGTAGGCCGATGTGCACATTTTAAAACGATGATTACGTATGTAAATATACGTTTTACGAAAAAGTTGTAAATACAAAAATTAAAGTTTAATTCATTTCCTTTCCAATGGTGCCAGTTTTATTACGATTGGATAATTTTAAGTGGGTTAAATTAGCGATTATGCAAATATATGCAATTTTTTGCAAATGTGTGAAGTTGTTGCGTTCTGCGCCTGAGAGAAGGCCATGCATGGCCTTCTGCCAGTTCCAGGGTTAATAAAGGTAATGTTTTGGTGGAAGGTTACATTTTGGTGAGGTTATACGTATTTCTAACAAGCCTAGTTCTAGCTTATTTAACTGATTATGAATATACAATGCTGTAATTGATTTTGATATTTGAATACAGGATTACTAATTACATATTTACATTTCTATTATATGGTTGGTTAGGCTATTTGAATTTAGGAGTTCTTTGGAAGGTTGGGTTACATTTAATAATAGGCTACAGATCTACTCTCTCTGTATTGGGTTTTAGTTTTGGGATTTGTACTGTTATAATAGTACCTACAATATTTTATGTACGAAACACTGTTATAATGATTACACAAAGATAAATGAATGAACTTTATGTATGTTTACTACTAGCGCTAAAGCAGCTTTTAAGCGTGGCAGTGAAAATACTGACAGCCAGTCTGCTGTGAGGGCGTGAGAGAGCAGGTATTAAGAATTGTTTAAAAAGAGATAATAATGTCAAACTGTGATGAAGATTTTTGTGAAATTTTTAACGACAATAATTGGAATTTGCGAAAACGAAATTTTTGCAGGGGCTGACTCAGAAAGCGTTCGGATTTTTGACGTTTCGGATTATTGACGTTTGGATTATCGACGCTCTACTGTATCTCCAAAATTGAAAAACTCTTAATTATAAATTAATAGATCTTCAATCTTCTCTTCAATTTCCTAACCCCTCAGAAAAATTATTTAAAACACCTATTTTAAATAAGTTAAGGTATAAGTTTACTATTCGAACCTAGCCTAATATTTTTGAACACAACGACTTTGTTTTACTTTCTACTGTTAAATGTTAGGAGCAAGTTTACTATTCGACCCTAGGCTCACCTATGGCAACAGAAATATTAAAATAATTTTTAAAAAACCTAAAAGTTTCTAACTTATAGTATTTAGTCACAGTATGTTTACCTGTATATTCAACATTTGGCATAAGTTTACTATTCGACCCTAGCCTAATATTTTTGCAGACAACGACGTTGTTTTACATTCTACTGTTGAATACAGGTAAACATACTATGACTAAATACTATAGGTTAGAACCTTTTAGGGTTTTGTTTATTATTCTTGCATTTCTGTTGCCATAGTTCTGTTGTCAAATAGTAAACTTGCGCCTAAGTTAAAAATTATTGTTATCCATTTCAATCATCCCATAAGTTCTAACCCTCTTTCATTAACCTTAAGCCTATATTAAGAAATCACGATAAAAAATGTTGTTAATAGTTAAGATATATATTTATTTTATTGAATTACGATAGGCCTAAAATACTTTTGAAAATTACCATCAGCTAGCCAGCAAAAAAAAAACTATTGTTAGCTTGAACCCGAGATTTTGTTAAAAACATTCAATTTGTAAGTAGGGTATAATACCAATTTGTGTTACAAATCAATAATCCAGTTGTTATAAAACCATTTCATAGGGTACGGTACCTACCTCTGTTTATTTATGGGGTGGGCTAGCGGTGTAGCGGGGAGGGATTGTAAAGGCAGTTCCACAAACTTCGAATAGGCCTAAACAAAAATTATTGAATAATTATCCGAATAAAATTATTGAAATAAAACTACTTGAATGAGTCATAGACTACTTGTCTCTTGATAATATGATATGTATAAGTTAATATACAATATTTTATAACGTTTATAAAATGTGGACGAACTCGGTCAACGAAAACACGACCTGGCGGCGCAGCACGGCCCGGCCAGGTGTAGTTTCAATTGAAACGCACACATTATACCGCTGTACCGAGCAAACCGTAAGTCAAACGAAAAAATGTTACAAATAAAATATTAAATTTGGACCTTTATCTAAAACTTTCTCGCGAACACTTTGTCTCTGACCAACAAATAAAAAACTTTCCATGTCATTATTAAAGTACATTGTTGTAATATTGATTTTTTAAATATGAAATAGGTTTTGTAATTGATTTTCTTTTACATCATACAAATCATATGGTTTTAATCTGAGTATCCGTGAAAGTTTCATAATTTTACATCGCTGCGAAGTGTATTAAATGACAGTGTTATTGAAGCTTGGTTTCTCTGTTTCACGCCGCTCGCCTCAGTTTTTGTGGAGAAAACTAGCGTAGACAGAGCAATTTCTAACGTTATCATTCAGGTTAGTACAATCGTGGCCGAGGGCACGGTTAAAAAAACCGTACTGTACTTGAGTTGATCAAAGAATAATATAATTAAAATAGGTTAAAAAATGTTCTCACATTAGTTCATTAATAGCTGGAGTGTTAATCTATAGGCCTACTTTCGCCTAAACCTAAATAGGTATTTAATGAACACACATCAGTATATAATATAGCCTAATTAGGCTACAGCCATTATTTTGTAAGCATAACCCTCGATATAGGGAAAACAATAACATTTACCTAAAATCATCACTCCTGAGTTTATTACAATGCTTCACCTAAAATAGTACAACATGAACTAAAACTAAAACGTGGTCTTCTGACAAAATAACCTTAAAAAAACACAGAAAATGAGATTTTGTATTCTTTTATCCTTCTTATAGGCTACCTAGGCCTACATAACTGCAAAAAATAATCCACAAATATTACTATAATTAGTTATTTGAATAAATGCAATTTCTCGTAAAACAACATCAATCATAAAAGAAGAAAGATGCAAAGTTTGAAAAATAGCAATTTTATTAACAAAACACTTAGGCCTACCTTAACTGAATACTGAACTTTATGAAATGAAACAAAACAAAAGAAGTCTGGGTTTCTTTTACAGTCAAAACAATATACAACTATAGAACATACAACATAGAGCACAAACTTTCACAAACAAAACCTGGGATAATTAAATTTTATGTAGTTGAGGCCGAAGAAGCGTTGAAGTTGAGGGTTATAATGCAAATGGAGTTTGGACGTTTGCACCACGGTATATAGAATACTAACGGTAGGGTTCACGAGTGGATGCGCAGTAACTCGTGACGTCATCGGGACCCACATTCTCATAAGCTCCATAAGCTTATCATGTAAAAATTGAAGATCCTTATGTAAAAATTTAACAACTTTAAAAATATTTAACCGATTTTAATAAAATTTTAACCATACATAGAAAACATGTCTTTAATAATAATATAAAAAAATCAGATTGTTACAACAAATTTTAATACCTTTACTGATTAGGCCTATAAAAATTACTTTCCGATATCTTTATTGGGTGAAAACATTTTTGTTCATGTCTTCAGTAAAAATTGAATAACTTTTAAAATATTTAACCGATTTTAATAAAATTTTAACCATACATAGAAAACATGTCTTTAGTAATAATATAAAAAAATCAGATTGTTACAACAAATTTTAATACCATTACTGATTAGGCCTATAAAAATTACTTTCCGATATCTTTATTCGGTGAAAAATTTGTTCATGTCTTCAGTAAAAATTGAATAACTTTAAAAATATTTAACCGATTTTAATAAAATTTGAACCAAATATAGAAAACATATCTATAATAACAATTTAATAAAATCAGGTTGTTAGAACGAATTTTAATACATTTACTGATTAGGCCTATAAAAATTACTATTTACAATTCGACAAATGGTGAACAATATTTTTCTATTTTGAATTATTTGACATTTATTTTAATTGTGTATTGGGATAGAAATATAATAAGTTATAGAGAATTTCATTGTGAATCCAAATATTTTTTAATATTCAAAATCGAATTTGTATATCAAAAGATAAAATATACATTTTTAAAATGTATTGTAAAATTTTGTTTACAAAGTATATACTACGTTTTCGATAGGTACTAAAAATTTAATAATAATAATTTATAAATCAAATAATTTATCATATCTTGATGATTTTTTCACAGAATGTGTATAATAATATACTCTGTTAATACGACTGCAATCAATAACAAACTACTGATTTTCATTTCTCTTTTACATGTCAACTATTTCATCCATTTACTTCCCGATTGAAGGTTTTGCTAGTGTACGTGTATTAGGATTGTAAGTGTGTTATGAGTTAAATATCTAAGGTTAATTAAATATTGTCATTCAACTGCATGTCCATTGTTTATTTGGATTCAAATAATGCCGCAAACAAAATAAAATAAAAACTAAATACGTACGAGTATTAAAACTAGACTACTAGCTATAAAAGTATTAAATTCTAGTAATCTAAAATCAGAGTTTAATGTGTAAAATAATCAGAGATTATTATACACATTCTGTGAAAAATCATCAAGATATGATAAATTATTTGATTTATAAATTACTATTATTAAATTTTTAGGTACCTACGGTATCGAAAACGTATATACTTTGTAAACAAAATTTTACAATACATTTTAAAAATGTATATATCTTTTGATATACAGGTATAAAAATTCCATTTTAAATATTAAAAAATATTTGGATTCACAATAAAATGCTCTATAACTTATTATATTCCTATCCCAATACACAATTAAAATAAATGTCAAATAATTCAAAATAAAAAAATATTGTTCGCCATTTGTCGAATTTGAAATAGTAATTTTTATAGGCCTAATCAGTAAAGGTATTAAAATTTGTTCTAACAACCTAATTTTCTTAAATTGTTATTATAGATATGTTTTCTATATGTGGTTCAAATTTTATTAAAATCGGTTAAATATTTTTAAAGTTATTCAACTTTTACTGAAGACATGAACAAACAATTTTCACCGAATACAGATATCGGAAAGTAATTTTTATAGGCCTAATCAGTAAAGGTATTAAAATTTGTTGTAACAATCTGATTTTTTTATATTATTATTAAAGACATGTTTTCTATGTGTGGTTATAACTGTATTAAAATCGGTTAGATATTTTTAAAGTTTTTCAATTTTTACTGAAGACATGAACAAATTTTTCACCGAATAAAGATATCGGAAAGTAATTTTTATAGGCCTAATCAGTAAAGGTATTAAAATTTGTTGTAACAATCTGATTATTTCATATTATTATTAAAGATATGTTTTCTATGTGCGGTTAAAATTTTATTAAAATCGGTTAAATATTTTTAAAGTTATTAAATTTTTACATAAGGCTCTTCAATTTTTACATGATAAGCTTATGGAGCTTATGAGAAAGTGGGTCCCGTTGACGTCACGAGTTACTGCGCATCCACTCGTGAACCCTACCGTTAGTATTCTATATACCGTGGTTTGCACTTTGCACTTTGCAAGTGTTGCCAGATGTTACACACGTAGTTTCTCCATCAGCTAGATCAAAATTCCCCAATATAGTGATATTTCCAAAAAATTTCCCCAATTTTCTAATTGCATAAATAATACAATTAATTATTGTAATAAAATTATCACCCATACATTATAGAGCATAAGATAACATATATATATTATATATATATATATATTATATAATTATTACATGTAGGTACCGTATATATTATATAAATAGGCAGTTATTGCACACATGTTATGTCACTTATCACTTATGTATAGTTAAATATAAGTAAACTGCTAAATTTTGGGGAATGGTTCTATGGATAAAAAAAAGTTCATATAAACACAAACCCGAAAACGCTTCGTTTTCTAGATATCCGCCATTTTGCTTTTTGTACAAAATAATTTTATCTAGAGAAGGGTGTGACTTGTGACTGATTTGAGTTCAAACTTGGCATGAAGTTTAACCTAACAGTCACATATCTCAAGAAAAATAAGCGATTAAATCCAATCATGAGTTTCAAAATGGCGCTGCTTGTGAAAATTTCTTCTGTGAAAATTTTTAAATTTTCAAAAATCTTATATTTTAACAAAAAATGTCAAGACACCTTTTTGTAGCCCTTTTGATTCCCTTTCAGATGGTGTTAATGTCAAAACAATAGGATGAAGGATAATAGCTAAGTTAAAGATAATGACAGCAAATGTAGGCCTACATACAATATTGCTGTGTTTACTTTTTTTTTTTTTTTTTTTTTTTGGTTTTTAAAGGCGAAAAACCTAGGTGGTTATCATCGCCTGGATAACTAAGAGCATTCGTATAATGCTCATACTATCACACACACAGGTATAAAATTAAACTTTTATTTACTACAGACACTACACGATACAATTACAACGATAACAACAATAATTACATAATAACAACTTGTCACAGGGCTGTAAAGGGCCCTGTAACATAACAATGAATAAAACTCTAATTAAAATAACAAGTAATAAATCTAAACATGGTATTTAAATTTCGTAAGTAAATGTATATTGTTTTTAAATTTTTCCAATTACATTCAACCGATGGAGGAATGCTAGCACCATATTAATGGTTTGGGAGTCGTCACCCAGCATCCTCTGAATGCAATTTGGTAGGCAAAACCTCTTCCGAACATATTTCAGCTTTTCACAATCTAAAAGTATATGTTTAATAGAAAGAAGGTTTAAGCAGTAAGGACAAAGCGGCAGATCCCCCCGACGCATCAGAAACCCATGAGTTAACCCAGAGTGGCCAATGCGTAGGCGAGAAACCACCACTTCCTCTCGACGGCTTTGGCGGTTTGACGATATCCATGGCCGAACGGTATCTTTAATTTGGCGGAGTTTATTTCCTTGTACTGCTACCCACTCTTCTTCCCACTGTCTAAACAGGGTTTGTTTTAAAGAGGACATAAAGTCGGACGACATTACTCTATTCACGCTAGGCTGTAAGAAAGTGGCTTCCTTAGCAGCTAGGTCTGCTTTAGTGTTTCCATGTATACCGGCGTGACCCGGAACCCAGCAAAACGACACTCCCACGCCTCGTAGCCAAAGTCTATGCGTGGAGCACAGAATATCTTTGACCAAAGAGTTAGGAGAGTACATATTTTGAATGGACTCAAGTGCACTTCTTGAGTCTGAACATATAAGAAGGTGCTCCGGTGTTGGTAGAACAATATTGAGTGCCTTGAGTATTGCAAAAAGTTCTGCTGTATATACGGAAGAGGAAGATGGTAATCCATAAATAAAGCTGTTTCCTGACAGAACAAATGCGCATCCGACTCTATTGTCCAGTTTGGAACCATCAGTGAAAATAATATGACTTGATGGGTAACGTTTGCATATGGATATAAATTCCTGACGGTAAACAACATCAAGTGTTGTTTGTTTTAGATACCTAGACAATGAGAGATCAACATGAGGTTTTCTAATCGACCATGGAGCGACAAAACATGGTGTATTTTCGTATATAGGAGGTAGTGCTACCCCCAGATTATTAAGGATACGGATGGTTCTGATCCCAAAGGGAGCAGTGGATTGTTTACGGAATTCGTAATGTGCAGATAATGGATTGTTAAATACAATATGATATGAAGGGTGCAAAGGTTTGGAGCGCAAATTACACATATATGACAGTAGAACGGAATCAATCTTTTTAAGAACCGATAATCTGGCTGACGAATAGACTATGGACCCATAGTCAATTCGTGATCGAATAAGAGCTCGGTAAAAACGCAGCATGCAGGTTCTATCGGCTCCCCAATGAGAACCGCTTAAAACCCGTATCATATCTAAGATCTTGATGCAGCGTGATTTTAAATTTGTCACATGCGAGTTCCAAGAGAGTCTATGGTCGAATATAAGACCTAGAAATGTGACAGTGTTATCGGAGTGAAGTTGAGTTCCGTTTAGGTATAAAATGGGACTAAAATGTTGTCTGCGACGAGTAAACGCTATGCATCTAGTTTTAGCAGCGGAAAACTTAAATCCTGTCTGGTTGGACCATGTTTGTAATTTGTTGATCGTTAATTGCAATGTTCTTTCTGCGGTTGCCGTGTTTCTGGTTGCCACGTAGATGGCAAAATCATCAACAAAAAGAGAACAGTGGACAGGTAATCGGACATTAGCAGTGATGCTATTAATAGCAACTGCAAATAATGTGACGCTAAGTACGCTGCCTTGAGGGACACCATTCTCTAAATAAAATCGATCTGATAAGGTAGATCCAAGACGCACCCTAAAATATCGATTAGACAGGAAGTTTTTAATAAATTCTAGGATTCTCCCATGAATACCCCAAGATTGTAATGTATTTAGAATTCCTCTTCTCCAAGCCGTATCATATGCCTTTTCAAGATCGAAAAACACCGCAACAAGTGTCTGCCGAAGAAGAAAGGCATTTTGAATGGCCGACTCTAACAAAACCAGTTGATCAATAGATGATCTTCCCTGTCGGAAACCACACTGTTCTTTACAGATCAGTTGGTTACTTTCAAGGTACCATACAAGTCGCCGATTGACCATCTTCTCCACCAGTTTACATAGAACGCTGGTGAGAGAGATAGGACGATAACTACTTGGATCTGTTTTGTCTTTACCTGGTTTTAATAAAGGAATTACTATGGCCTCCAACCAAGAATCAGGAAAGATATACTCATTCCATATACGATTGTATATTTGGAGAAGAGCTGCCCTACCCGACTCTGGAATGTGTTTAATCATAGAATATACAATATTATCGGGTCCAGGAGCTGAATCCGTAGCCGACAATAAGGCAGATTCTAATTCATCCATTGTAAATGGGTCATTTAACGGAGAATCCTGCGATATGCCGATAGTGAATGGCATGGCCTCTTGAGCGGTTTTATACTTACGAAAAGCATCATTATACCTAGCTGTTGAAGAGAACCTAGAAAAGGATGAGCCCAAAATGCTTACAATTTTATGGCTGTCTGTAGTCAATATCCCATCCTGCTGCATCAGTCCAACCAAAGGAGCAGAGGAAACATGGCCACACACAGAACGTAACTTCTTCCACACTGTTGATGTGGGAGTCGTTCTGGTTATTGTACCGATGGTCCAAGAATCTTTCCTACTCTGCCTGAATACTCTGCGAGCTTTGGCACGCAAGATTTTATAATTTTCCAGATTTTCTCCTGTCGGTATTCGATTAAAAGTCCTTAATGCTTTTCTTCGTAAGCGCAGAGCTTCTTTACATTTGTCGTTCCACCAAGGAACTGGTGGACGTTTTGGTCGTGTTGAAGTTTTTGGAATGTTAATTTCTGCTGCTGAAATAATGGAATCTGTAAACATATCAACTGTTTCATTTATAGAAATATGTTGATTATATTCCGGTAATGCAAATTGATTTGTAAAATCATTCCATAAGGCTTTGTTTATTATCCATCGAGGTGTCCGGTTGTTCAGAAAAGAGGAGTCGTTAAAGGAAATTTTTATAGGAGCATGGTCGCTGCCATACATTTCTGACATCACTGTCCACTCAAATCTTGTAGCTAGCGAAGGACTACAAAATGACAAGTCTACGACCGTCCAACCTCCTGTCGAAGCTGCTAAGTGTGTTAACGATCCGTCATTAAGTAAAAACAGATCTAAATCGGATCGTATCCTCTCTACGCGCATACCCCTTGAGCTGCAGGTTGAGGATCCCCACGAATAGTGATGTGCATTGAAATCACCAAGCAACAGAATCGGAGCAGGTAATTGATATATTAAATCTATCAAGTCGTTTGGTTGGACGGTATAACTTGGTGGCAGGTATAGGCTGCATATCGTTAGTTTTATGGGAACAGTGACTCGAATTGCTACTGCTTGTAATGGTGTATCCAGGTTTACGGAAACACCATCCACAGAGTTGTGAGCAAGTATGGCTACACCACCTCTTGCTCTCTCCTCTGTAACAAAATCTGACCTGAAGACGGAATACCCTCTTAAATGTAACGAATGCGTATTATGGAGATGTGTCTCCTGGAGACAAACGAATAGAGGAGACGTGTCTCGCACAAGAACTTTCAGATCTTCCATGTGACTTCTAACACCATTTAAATTCCACTGAACCACATTCATATTTGGGATCGTGGACATAGATAATTAATAAATAAATGCATTTCAGCAGTTCACATTATAAATTGAAATAAATATAGAAATTCATTTAAATTAAATAAATAAATATTAGAAGGGACATGGTCCCTTTTCAACCTTTTCCTTTTCCGGTCCTGTAGTGACAGAATGGTTTTTAGGTTGTGTGTCCTTGTCCACTTCCATATTACCCTCACACGTCTTGGAAGATGTTGAGGGAGGAGAAGGGCAAGGATCCGGGTTTTTAGGAGGATTTGTAGTGGAACCTCCTTTTTTCTCTTTTTTACTACTTTTAACATTGGCCATTTTGCTTTTGGTAGCAACTGGTTTCTTTCCTGAAACGGGTCCAGAACTTTTTCCTGTTATTACAGAAGGACATGTATACGATTTCTTTAAAAATTGCTTTACCCCAGATACTGGAGTAATTTTCTTTTTTATAATGGTTTTTTCCTGCGTCTTTATTCTCAGATCAAGAGCAGAGATAGATGGTTCTACCTCTGCTTGTGATACTGAGAAACTAGAGGACGGAAGAACGGAATTCGAATCAACTAAAGCAGAAGCGGGAGCGGAAGGAGACACTTTAGAGAATAAAGCGACTAGCTGAGCAACTTGGTCAGTTAAGATTTTGACAGTCTTAGCCAATTCTCCACAACTTGCGCATGGAGTGCTGCTCTTGTTTGAAGCCACTGCAGCAAATGATTTGCCTTCCAGAGTAGGCCTAGAGGTTTTATATAATTTTTTGGCGGCGTTAAATGATATTTTTTCCTTAGCCATAATGGTAAGGACTGCTTTTTCTTCTTTAAACTTTTCACAGTTAAAGGACCGTGCAGGATGATCGCCGCCACAGTTGGGACACTTGGCGTCATCATTGCAGCCCTCACTATTATGACCTTTTTTGCCGCATTGACCGCATGTTTCTTGCTTTGAGCATGTAGAACTCACGTGTCCAAACCCTTGACACTTAAAACAACGTCGAGGATTTGGGACGTAAGGTCTGACAGAAAGACGGTAAAAACCAGCATAGATATGCTCTGGCAGTGTAGGTGTGCCAAATGTAAGAATCAAAGAAGCAGTGGCTTTTTTCTCTCCATTTTCATTGCGCATTATGCGAGTGACATCAACGATCGACTGGCTAGCTAATTCGCTTTTTAATTCCTCCAAACTAATGGGGATCAAGTCTCTACAGGTAATGACACCTCTTGAATAATTCAAGGATCTGTGAGGTTCCACAGATACCTTGACTTTGTCATAGAAAGAAGTCATCTTTAACAGCGACAAACTTTGTTTCTCGCTGTTAGTTTCCACTAAAATGGTGCCATTCTGTAATTTCCTAATGGAAAGTACAGGGCCCGCTGTTCCAGTAATTGCTTTGTTGATTACAAAGGGTGATACCTTTGATAAATCAGAATCCTTTTCCGCATTCGAAAAAACTAAAAATTTGGGAGCTGGCAACTCAGATGGTTGTTGAGCAGCCCTCTCCTTTGTCTTTTTAAACAGTTCTTTGTTTACAGACTCATCAGACGAATCTGAATGAGGTCTCTTTGTTCCTAAATCTTTGACGGTTTGGTTTACCATGGGTGTTTTTGTCCAGCGCATCGTGTTAGGCGGAATCGGGCGAACTCGATAAGGGCGTGCCCATCAGATCACATTGCGATCACTTCCGAACCCCCAGTTCCGTGAGGATCCCGAGCACTCTTTTGCCAGTCTGGATGGACATCAGTCTGGAACCCGAAACTACTGTGAGGAAGAATCCGACTTTCTTCAACACCGCGAACACTTCCTGACCAAGAACCGAAGTGGCTGGCCCCAGAACAGAAACCACGCATACGTCTCGGCAGAGCAAGCTCACATCAGCCTTACCAAACCAGAGGTTGTCAAGACTCTGGCAGGTTCAGCACTCCCAACGCGCAATGGCTCTGCACAGTCAAAATCCTAAAAGAAGGTGAGAATATGAATGAATTGTTTGATGTGTGTGTGTATGTAATTGGATGGATGTATTGTATGTGTTGAATGTGTTGGGCGTTGTTTGACTCGGGTACCGCGAGGGACGCCAAAACCCTCTTAGTAGGTGCAGCTAGTCTGCACCCCCCGTGCGGGATGCTGTGTTTACTGTGTTGGTAAAGGATGCCAGGTTGAATAAACCAATTATTGCACATAACTTCTGATAGGTTTGAAATGGCTAATAGCCTTACCCGGGTTCTAACAATGCTTTACTATGTTAATAACAAAGGGACAGATCAATAATAATGCATTCAGTGTGGTTCAGTGGTAATACTTATCTCTCTATATTTATACTCATACAATAATACAACTCAAATATATATTTATGGTTTGATACATTAGACTTTACTTATGATCTATGTACATTTCTTTTATTAGGCATTGACCTTTATAAGACAGACTGGATTACGGTATTGGCAACTAAAGCGTGTTACTTTTATCTGAATAACCCCAAAACTCTGAATATAACGTGACCCTAACTATAGACTGAAATACTTTGGTTTGCTCACACAGTTTGATGTCTTCACAGGTATCTCGATGGACCAAACCTCGAGCTGAATTCCAAGTCTCGATTTCCTGGCCGCACTTAGCACGACGAACCGGCCCAACTTTTCCGGCCTAACACGCTAATCACAGACTGGCCTAACTCGCAGCCCCTCACTGGTCACCCGACCACTCCACTCTGGCCCATCGACCACAATTCTCTGGCCTATAGATTCTAGCTTCAGATTATACTTTATAACCCGTCTAGCTTCCTTGTTGTCATCTTAAAACAAACCAAAGCAAAGCGAGTTTCGTGTTCCGCGTTTAACGAACTCTTGCGCGACCTCGCTACAATTTCCGTGTTTATACCGTACTTCCTTACTGGTCAAAACCTTTACATCCAAAACACTATTTCTAATAACTAATATACTAAAACATATTCTTACTATACCCTGCAAAACATAACACTTCACTACCAAGGCAAATGAAATGGAAATTTTGTATATTTTAGGTTAAACATAAATTTTGATATACCGGTAGGCCTACACAAATAACTCACCATTGGTTCACCCAAATTGGGTGCATGTAAAAAAGTACACAAATAAAATATATAATATGTTAATAAGTTGAAACTACAGTATACATTATATGATATAAGAAAAGAAATGAACTACGATAAGAATGAATGTAAAGTCGAAAGTTTAAGCGTGATTGGCAGACTGGGGATACCGGGGTGAGAATTCTTTGCTGGTTTTCCCGCTTTCTTACTGATCCATAGACTGTAGATGGATTCGACGGAAAAAATCACGAAAGGAAACTATAACTATAACAATTTGTTTTTATAGTGACGTGACAGATGACAGACTTGCATTCTAAAAACGAAATTTGACATTGACTAATGGCTACAATAAAATAACGGCCAAGACGGGTTGGGCATGAACAGCGTGGCAGTTGTTAGGGTTTTCAGGTAGTCCACACTTCCAAACACAGCAGAATCAACGAAAACCTAACACTAACAGGCCTTTCTCCAGGAAAAATAACTTAACCTAGTTCTGAGACATATTATTCCCCAAAATTTCCCAGAAATCAAAAAAATTTCCCATACTTTTCCCCACCATTTTCTTTTCCCCAATATTTCCCGCAAACTTAAAAATTTCCAAATTTTGTTGAAAAAAACCCCCAATCTGGCAACACTGTTGGAGTAGGTAGTAAAATTCCAACACTAAAAAAGAAAATAGTGATTAGCACGGTATATAGAATACTAACGGTAGGGTTCACGAGTGGATGCGCAGTAACTCGTGACGTCATCGGGACCCACTTTCTCATAAGCTCCATAAGCTTCTCATGTAAAAGTTGAAGAGCTTTATGTAAAAATTGAATAACTTAAAAAATATTTAACCGATTTTAATAAAATTTTAATCACACATAGAAAACATATCTGTAATAATAATATTAAAAAATCAGATTGTTACAACAAATTTTAATACCTTTACTGAATAGGCCTATAAAATTACTTTCCGATATCTTTGTTCGGTGAAAAATTGTTTGTTCATGTCTTCAGTAAAAATTGAATAACTTTAAAAATATTTAACCGATTTTAATAAAATTTTAACCACACATAGAAAACATATCTATAATAATAATATTAAAAATCAGATTGTTAGAACAAATTTTAATACCTTTACTGATTAGGCCTATAAAAATATTACTATTTCAAATTCTACAAATGGTGAACAATATTTGAGTCGCTTATTTTCAAATCGTCCTTTATCCAATTAACAAAAATGTTGGTAAACTAAAAAAAAGGCCCTAAAAATGTAATTCTTTTCATTATCAGTTAATTTTTTTCTCTTTATTTATTAAAAAGCTTAGTTAAATTATAAACAAACACAACAATGATATCTTATAGAGATATTAAGTAATTTAATAAAATTGTTTGGATAAAGGACGTTTTGAAACCAAAACAAGGATAAAGGACGTTTTGAAAATAATAATAAAGGATAAAAGACATTTTGAATAAAAAATAGAATCCACCCATTACATTAAGTAAGGATAGAGGACGTTTTGAAAAGAAAATAGCTCATGATTAGCGGCAGCCATGTTGGATTGGATAAAGGACATTTCGGAACCAAACAAGCATTTCTCACATCTTTTATATGTATTTAAAATTATTTAAAGGACGTTTTGAAACAAACTATTGATTGAATCTGGTAGTAAATATTATCAAGAATGTCATGCAACCAGTAACTCAATTTCGAAAAAAATGGATAAAGGACGATTTGAAACTAAGCGACTCATTTTTTATTTTATATTATTTAACATTTATTTTTATTTTGTATTGGGTTATGAATATAATAAGTTATAGAGAATTTTATTGTCAATCCAAATCTTTTTTAATATTTAAAATGGTAAATATATATCAAAAGATATACACATTTTAAAAATGTATTGTAAAATTTTGTTTACAAAGTACCTATATACGTTTTCGATAGGTACTAAAAATTGAATAATAATAATTTATAAATCAAATAATTTATCGTATCTTGAAGATTTTTTCACAGAATGTGTATAATAATATTATACTCTTTTAATACGACTGCAATCAACAATAAACTGCTGATTTTCATTTCTCTTTTATTCATTACATGTCAACTGTTTCATCCATTTACTTTCAGATTGAAGGATTTGCGAGTGTACGTGTAGTAGGATTGTAAGTGTGTTACGAGTTAAATATTAAGGTTAATTAAATATTGTCATTCAACTGAATGTCCATTGTTTATTTGGATTCAAATAATGCCGTAAACAAAATAAAATAAAAAGTAAATACGAGTATTAAAACTAGACTACTAGCTATAACGATTACAATTTGTTATACTTATATAATACTGCAAACAAAATAAAATAAATATTAGTATACAGTACGGTAGTCTATAAATTTTATTAGTTTCAACAAATGGT
Organism: Philaenus spumarius; assembly: GCA_018207615.1. Classification (NCBI taxonomy): domain Eukaryota; kingdom Metazoa; phylum Arthropoda; class Insecta; order Hemiptera; family Aphrophoridae; genus Philaenus; species Philaenus spumarius. The sequence goes on from JAGFPH010000143.1 coordinate 756,648, forward strand.
TTATTGCGTTTGTATATACAGTATCTTGTAATTCTTGTCCATATTACGAAATTGTTTATATTTTGAGACCAGTTTTCCTAGGTGTCCAGTAAAAATATGTATAATATGTTGTGTACTTTCTGAAAAATACAATTGTTGTTTTTTTAAAGATATTGTTGTTTAAAATTACATTTCAAGCATAAACAAAACTTTTAAAAACATAAAATTCAGAAAACAATTACAAACATGGCTAAAAAACATCTACTTAAAAAAAGAGTACATCAATCCACAGGGAAATGTGTTCAAATAACTAATAAAAATAATAAAAAACAATCGCACCTTAAATGAAAATACAACAACTATCCAACCAAAAAAAAACATAATCTTATGACACGTAGAAACACATCAAACTATTTAATAAAAAACATTTAATAAAAAAAAAATAATAAAAAATAAAAAAAGAGCAAGGAATGCTCTATTTATAGTAACCAAATCAATTTGAATTATATCCTTATTATTTAAAATGATAAAAGAGATAAACAAAGAAATTTAAAAACCCTATAACAAATCTAAATACCACTATAAATAAACACCATAAATAATCAGACATACAAATTTAAGTATAAAAATAATAAATTAATCATATATATTATATATTTATATATTAAATAAACAACAACACAATCACCCAAATTACATACATAAATGTTATATCCTGGTTCAAGGGTCTTGTTTTTAAGGTCCAATCCGTTTCGGAGTAGGAAAAGCCAGACGAACCTCTGGCGAGAAGATATCCACATCACAACCCACATCCTAATTCCCACTATAAGAAAATCATTAAAATATAATATCTATTCAGTAATTAATTAACAAAACCATACAAACAATACTTTCATTACTTTAGGAACATACATGGAAAATCCTACTAACTTTACAGATAAATAAATATAACGGAAACTATTAAAAATTTTAAAGAAAAAAAAAAGAATTAAGAAGATAAACCGATAAAAATAGTATAGAAAAGAATCACGGATAAAAGTGTAACATCACAAGGACTATAAACATCCAAAGAAAATAGTGAATTTTATAAGGGCTTCATGATAATCTCAAGCCCGCTTTTAAATTAGGAAAAAAAAAAAAAAAAAAAAAAAAAAAACAAGACCAGTAGATTAACGATGGGCGGTTCACAAAACAATCAAACCAACTCGTCACTATACCACGGCCTACAGACTAAACTAAGCATTTTACAAAGAAATGTAAAGAATATTTTTTTCTTTTACTTTCTCCACCCTATACGTAGTATATGGAGAAAGTATTGTTTTCGTAAAAACGTTCGAATTTGAATTTTCAGTTGAATTATCTGTTTTGGTGCTCCCAGAACCCCAAAAAATTGTTTAGTGCAATTATCTGTGTTGGTGCTCCCTGAACCCAAAAATATTTTTAGTGGAATTTTTTGTTTTGGTGCTCCCTGAACCCAAAAAAGTGTTTTTAACGTGGTGTCTGTCTGTCAGTGTGTCAGTATGTATACACGACCAGAGGGGACACTATTGGTCCGATTTTCATGAAATTTGGTATGTAGGTACTAAACCCTAATATCTCCAGGCGTTTTTTCATTTTTTGGAATTTTTAATTTTTAAGGGTAATTTACCCCTAAAAACC
>JAGFPH010000143.1:763285-784577 GCA_018207615.1 Philaenus spumarius
CTCTACTATTTTGTCAATAATATCAATATTATGAAAAACTTATACCATATTTATCGATAAAATATAATTGGACACTGTATACGAAATTTTAAGGTTTTGCAAAATCTAAGATTTTAGTTTTTTCCTATTTTTGATATTTTAAAATTCGAAAAAAAATATGTTCAATTTTTTTCCATAAAGTTGATAAAACGACGAAGAGAATGAGTCCAAAATCAACTTTTTACAATAAAAACCCTGCTTCACCGATTTTTTTGAATTTGACCTCATATTTTTCAAAAATCTTTAAAATTGCCAAATCAAATTATTTTTTTTTTACGAAAAAAATTTAGCTTATTTGTGTCATTGAAAGACACACTTTCTCCAAAAAGTTTTTAAATTAATGTATTTTTGACTGAGAAAAAAAATAATTTTGTAAAAAATGTATATCCATTTATCTCCAGATTTTGAGGTTATGTCAAAAAAATTCAAATTTGAAAGTTTCTTATTTTTTAATATTCTACAGTTTGGCACTAAGAAATATTTTTTTGGGGGTCAATTAAAAAAGTTACCACTTTTCACCCCTGCCATTTCAACCCTTATTATCGTTCACCCCTAATCGACTGTAGGAATTGTAGAGGGGTTGGTCCTGAGCCGGTTAAAATCATTTTCAGCTCGATTCAGAGCTCTTTCCATTTTTTTCTGGAATGAAGCTATTCCAGAGCTAATTTGATTGGACTATAAGGGCCACTGCAATAGCTCATTTTTTCCTATGGAAATTCGCTAATAAACGGTACCATGAACTGGAACATACTTTTTCACAAACATATTTAAATTATTAAACAGATTCACTGTGACTTCATAATTGTAAGTGGGGGAGGAGAGGGGATTTATTAAAGTAGGAGATTAACTAATTAATATTATTATTAAAAATTATTATTAGCTAGAGAGAAAACTATTCGATCGATTTAGAACAAATTTGCACCAAACACGTAAATTAGGCCTGTATAGATGCACGAAAAAAGTTTTTGAACATTTTTGAAAAACAACTCCCTTTATGGCCAAAAAAACCCCCCAAAATCAGTTATTATTATTATTATTATTATCTAAACGAGAATTTTTAGAAAGATGCGGTTTTTTGCATATGGTAGGGTACTTGAAAGGCTATAAGCCAAATTTTATCAAAATCGTTAAAGCCCTTTTTTTATAAAAAAAATAATAACTGATTTTTTGGGGGTTTTTGCCAAAAAGGGATTTGTTTTTCAACATTTTTCAAAACCGTTTTTCGTGCATCTTTACATGCCTACTTGACATGTCTGGTGCACATTTGTTTGAAATCGATCGAATAGTTTTCACTCTAGCTTTGTGTACATACAGACATTTTGTAAAACCCACTTTTTTGGACTCAGAGGATCCCAAAACGGATATTTCCACAAAAATCTCAACATCGATTTTTTTGCGATCACTATACTTTCTCTATACTATAGTATAGTGAGAAAGTCAAATTGGCTCGTCGGTGATGTTTAGTTTTGTGACTTTTGAGTGTTGTTAGAATAATTCACTAATAAGCGTTTGTCAATAAGCGTTTAGTGTTCTCGTGATAAACTTAATTGTTTTTATATAAGAAAAGGCATTTCTTGTTACTGTGTAGGCCTACATAAAATGTGTTCAGGTTTACAGTCTTTTACCGAGGATTTGAATTTCTGATAATGGCTATTGACTAAATAAGAGACATTTTGCCAAATTTTTGCTTAAAATAGTATGTGTCTCTAAAATTTGCTATGTGCTATTTTTTATACAAGTACAAAAATAATTATATAACATACATGTGTACTTTTCTTATAAAAGTAAGAATATTATCTGCACCCTTAAACTCACCAAAGATACGTAAAGTAGGGGGTTTAGAAGTGAAAATTTCAAAAACTTTCCGGACCCTTTTTTGCGTCACTTCCGGCAGCGTTCCGGTATTGGAAAAATTACGTGTTAACCCCTGGCTACTATTGACTAGTGGCAGTGTTGTTTTGTATTAAGTTAGCACCGTATTTACAAGTTTTGCATACGCTTCTTTAGTTCTTTATACATTCATAAACATACATACATTCTAATTATTTAATAGTGATGGAAAATTCTCGTTTTGTCGATACTGAATAAATGATTAATATCTCTAGTATTCCAAAGAAGTATGTTGTGGGGTAAGAGGATCAAGGCACTGTTTTTCTAGGCAATATTCTATTTTTGACAATATGAAATTAAACGTTTCCAGAGTCATTCTTAAGTATTTATGAAAACGGACTTTTTTTAATTGCGGAAAGAGATGAAGATACTCGCCCTACAATTTTCTCCCTTTATTTATTTCATTAATACTGTCGTTTTTAAAACAACACCTTTGTATATAGGATTTCCATAAGAAAAGCATCCTCGCTACTGGAACTTATCTTCACTTACAAAAAAGTCAGGTAGATATAACCATGTTACCATGTTTTCACTATGCGCACTCACCAGCCTGAATCAGTCACCTGCGACCAGCGCCATTCTGCTACCTGCAAACAACGACCTGCGACAAGCGTACACTGTGCGCTTACCTTATACTAGTGCATACGCCCCTTCTATTGGTCTTATGTGTTCGCTGGTTAGAATCCTTCAGGCTATTTTTTTTAATACATTATATAAGTGCCATGGGGAAGACCCAACTCTCTGCACCCAACTTTCTTATAGCGACAGGATGTTACAAAGTGATTTCTCGGTTTTACAGTCAATTTAACCTGTTCTTTCATAAATTTTCCAAAAACCTCTGGTCATGACGTCCTACATTTTTACCAATCTTTGATGTAAAAATTCAATTGAGGAGGAAGAAGAACCCGAAGAGGAGACTGACTTGTGTAGGTAGACCGGAGATCAACAAAAAGCTTACGTATCGAATTCAACAGTGTGCATATAGAGCCAGGGTCACAATCACTACGTAAGGCACTTTTTTTTGTACATTAGTATTTATTATAATATGTGATAAATATAAAGAGAAGAATATTTGGATTTTATTATTTAATTTCTGTTCGTGTCATCTAAAGTAAAGCCCAGTTTACACCGTGTGAACAATCAAATTTTAATCCGCCATCACTCGCGTGGTTAAAAATCACATCGTTACTCATGTTAGATTTTATCTAACACTACAAAATAAACACAAAATACGCCTTTTTAGCAAACACATTTTATTTCTACACAAATTTTCTAATTTTACAACTGGAGAACATTTTTATAAACTAAATAACATAAAATAATAATAAAATACGAACATAAATAAATGTAATGTAAAAGTATAACTCATAAAAAAAAAATAATATAACACATACACAAATATAAACTCATTTAGTTTGCTTCCTCGATGCATTTAGTACACATCAAAATAGTGTTTGCAGTTTTGCAGTGTGTTCTTTACAAGTCATGTAAGAGATTCACATGTCCCACATTGGTGCTGAGTGGTGGGAGGGGGCAGTAGGCACAGCGTGGCTTCCCATCTAGTTGTCGTCGTTGAGACTGCGTTGCGGGGAGAGGTTTCCGACCCGTCTGATTTTTTGTTTTAGTTTCAGTGACAGATTAGGGATGGATGACCTTCTTTCAAGGTGTGATCGTGACAAAAATTTTGCGAGCTGTGTCAGGTAATGTCGCCGTGTCATTGTTACCTGTGTGTTATCCCTCAACAATATTTGCGAGTTCATTCCTCCTATGTTTAGCAAAGCGAAAAACAAAGTGAGGGGCATCTGTTGCTAATTCTTGAGACATCGTATTCTCTTTTTAGACGATCTACTAGATCTACACCACCCTTTTTCATATTATTGTAAAAGTGTATAGTCTCTGGTTTGAACAATTCTCCAGAATCTAAATCAATAACATCATCCTTGTATGCACGTTTCCATGAAGCGCCTGTCCCGCTCGTTGATTGGGCAAGTCATCAGAAGCAAACAACTCATTTTCATCAGATTGTTCAGAATCCGTGTTATGTTCCTTATGTTCAGACGAATCATCACTGTCTGAGAAAACCTCTGGTTGCAAATTAGGACCATCCTCATCTGCCATAGTAGCGCCATGTAATGATGATTTTTCTTCTTCTTCTAGCCACGCTAAAATTCTAAAATCATTATCACGTTCCATAACTGCATTACAAATACTACAAAACACCAAATACTAACAGACTATTTACAACTATTTTAAAAAAAACATTAGCAAAAACCTGTTAAGTTATTACTCGCGCGGGAGATAAAATCTAACAAACAGAATGACGTAACCGTTCATACGTTAGATTGTAACTAACTGACCATGCATGCTCACCTCTCGACTACTTTCCCCACCACAACTCACCATCCACCACGATGACATCACACCTCATGTAAAAATAAACCGTAAAGGCAATGGTAAAGTGAAAAGGTCGTAACATTCTTAAAAAAATTTTACTATCCAAAATATTGCTAATGTTAGATTTTTTTCTAACGGCGCTAGTGATGGCGGGTTAAGTGGTCAATTTCTGTAGAACTGCTCCTGTCATTGAGTCAACACATCACCTAAGTTACTGTCATATTATATGTGTTGGTTAACAATTAATTACCAAGCCAATTTTTTCAACAGTTTTGTATTTCACTTTCTACTTGTTTCCTTCATCCATCAGGATACATTGTCAACTTCTCGCACAGTGCTCGTATTGTTTGTACACAAATTCACTAACTTATTATCCAGTATATTATGAAAAATTAGTCAGTTATTAAGTTTTAGTGTTTTTGATCAACGTTCAATTAATTGAAACTCAATTATTTCAGAGACGTGGTCATCACAAGGAAATGGTCTTGGCTCATCATCGTCACGAACATATGAGCATCAATAAATAATTAACCTGCAATGAACCTAACTTGCAACAACTTGTTGTCGTCCTGTGTTGCGTCTTTGTAACGTAAAATATTTGATGAAACAATTTTTAAAATATATAAAAAATTAGTTATTAGTTTCTTTTCATGCGATTTTTACTATATGACGTGAGGAACAGATTTATGATTTTTTTAAGTCGGCATCCCGAAGATACACCAAGATATTATAGTTGGAGTTGAAGTGGTTGATTTTTCTTCCTTATGTAAATTAGGACACAGATGAGGATAGTGCTGATGAATATGTAGGTGGAACTATGATAATCTATCAGACTGACTACTGAATTATTATTGCACAAACAAGGAAACAAATTCATTTAGGCAACTTCCGGCCCTGATGTGATTGATGAACCATTTGCAATTATTGAAATTAATTTTGCACAAATCACTCGCAGACTGTTACATATATATATATAGATTGACAATCTCAGTCAAGTTCGCTAATGGGTGATGCCTTACCCTTAGTAGACACAATTTCAATCCCATTCAAAATTGTTGCAAATCTTTTAAATATTTCCAGAATATTTTGTCTGAAACTTTTTGTTTAATAACTGCAACAGTACACACAAGAGGTGAATAAATTTGTTTAACACATGTCTGTGTCTGTTAGCCGAGGTGGACAGAATTTTTTTACTGGATATTGGAACTAAACCACATTTTTGGGTGTTTCATTTTGGAGACTAAAATTTTTAACATTTAAACATCTTAAATTAATATGCAAATATATGCCTTTTAGATTTCCGTTATATTTATAGTAAATCTTAGTTGAGGTACGTAATGGACACAATAGTATTTAAGGCACCAGCCATTCCTACGAGTCGTTTTTTTCTCCCTGCTACTGTATTTTGTTCTTTTGTTTTTAGTCGGTGTCGGTGTGAATGAGAATGTCAATATGAGTGGAAAGCAAAAGCGTGTTGTTTTATCTTTAAACCAAAAATGGGAAGCAATTAAATGATTAGATGGAGTTGAAATTGAAAAGTGGGTATCTCAACGGTATTCAAATAAAGAAGAGCTAGACAATCAATTAAAAAAAGAAAGCATGAAAAAACTTCAGAGGCATTATTTTTGTGATTTTTATTACAGTAGATTACAGTATCCAACTTGTTTCATTTGAGTACATTACTAAACCTCTTTGTTTATTTAAAACTATACTAGTGGCTTGTAGGGGCAATTGCCCCTATATATTGTAGTAATTTTATTAAGTAAATTGTTAGTCTCATGATTCACCGTACCTTAAATTATCATTAAAAATTTGTGAATATAATACGCACAATAATTCTTACATACCTGCGTAAACTATTTATATAACAGTTTATAACCTCAATATAATCTTATAGGCTACATTAGTTTTTTAACTCATATTTAGAAAAAAATTATCTTCGCAATACTTATATTGATTGAAGTTGTAAACATAACCCCAAAGTATAATCTGCGCTAGGTTTTGTTTACGTATTACAGATGATGGGTGAAATCAGCTGTTATATTATATTATTAAGTTAAACGAATATTTATTTCTTCTTTAAATGTTACACCTGATTTACACCTGTATATGCCCATGCTATTTAAATAGGACTTATTTTATTCCGTAACAAACTTTCGGGACACAATTAAGAAAAATGAATATTTTCCCCCAAAACTTCATGCCCAGACCTCTAAAATGAGACCTCTCCCAGCTTCCTACGACCTACCGTTCGCTCTGAATTTCATTTTCAAATTTGAGCTTACGGAATTAAATATATAGATTATTTTAAGCTAAATGTAATAGATTTTGAAGTATATGTATGACTCGCACATCAATGGTTTTCTCACGGCCTACCGCGTATTATCCGAAGACTGCCCAACCTCGGATAATCGAGGTTCTACCATATGAACTTTAAAACTTTAATATTAAAACTGTTTTTTTAAATGTTTTAGATGATCAACTCTTACTGAAAGGGGTGATCATTAGGCCTCAAAACAACAAATTAATTACTCATTTATAAACAATATCAACATTATTGTTGTAAATCTGCAAAATGATAGTACAGTAGAACCTCTCTTAACTGGTCTGGTCGGGACCGAGACCCTGGCCGGTTACCTGTTTGGCCGGTTGATCCGAGGTTCCCTTAAAAAATAGATTTTTGTTCAAAAATAACCTACTTAGAGGGTGCGGCAGAACCATCTAAGCAGTTTTGAGGAGCAATAAAAAAATAAATGTCATATAAAGAGAGAACATTTTTAACTTTTTAATTAGTACAACATACCATTTAGTTGTAAAAATTATGTCTTCAAGATAGCGGCCGTTAGCATCAATACATTGTTGTAGACGATCTCTGAAGTTTCGAGCAGCTCTTGCACACATATCCTGAGGTAAGGTGTTCACTTCTTCAATAATCTGCTCTCTTAGCTCTGGTAAAGTGTGAGGGCGACTTTTGAACACCTTTTCCTTGAGATATCCCCAAAGAAAGTATTCACAAACGCTCAAATATGGTGACCGTGCAGGCCATTCGACATCACCCCTCAAAGAGACGAGGCGTCCCGGAAACATTTCTCTCCAAACACCAAGTGAAATTCGAGCTGTGTGAGCCGTAACTCCGTCCTGTTGGAATCAGAAGTCCCCCAATCCATGTTCTTCAACAATCTCGTCAATTCTGGGTTACAGAAAATTTTTCAACATTGAAAAGTAACATGTGGAATTCACGGTAACGGTTACGCCTTCCTCCTCAAAAAAGTACGGGCCTATCACATCAAATTGCGATACGGTGAACCACCCTGTCACTTTAGGCGAATGTTGTGGTCTTTCTTGGGTATTTCTGGGGTTATGTTTAGCCCATTATTTTGAAGGGATGGAACTTAAATCGAACTGCAGAATTCTTCTCAAACTGCGGTCTGAAATCCCCAATGCAACAGCATGTTTTCGTACAGAACGCATCGGTGATTGTTGAAGCTGTCCTCACCCGCTGCACATTTTCTGAAGTCCTTATGGATCTGCGTCGGCCATGTGTATCTGTTCTTAGTGTGCTACCGAATCGTGTTTGCATTAGGAACGGCATTGTTGCGCGTAATGTTGAACTGTCGCCGAAAAGCTTGTTGTGTAGCGATCACAGATCTGTTGTTTTCATAATACTCAAGTACGACAAATCCATGATGTGTACCGGTCCAAACCATGTTGGCCCCTGAAATGGGATTGCCAATGGAACAAAGGCAGACTACGCACGACTGCCTCTGCCTACCCCCACCGCAGCCCGGGTGGTAATCGATAGAAACTGCTTAGTCGGTTTCACCGCACACTGTATTTCTTAAATAAACAAGCAAATAAGACATTATTGCAGCCCATTTTATTGTATGTACCACATACACATACATAAACAAACACCAACAAATTAAACATTTTAAACTTTGAAAACTGAATTTACATACACGGTATCAAAAAATCAGATATTTTTTCTGTTCTTTAACATTCAAAGATTTTTAATGCCAAGTCTCTCCAGTTTCGTACATTAATCACGTCTAACGCCGTAGAATCTTTTTGCTGCTCATCATATTAGGCAATGTGTTACAAATATTACATATTTTGCTCCCACGAAATTCAGTAAAAATTCTGACAAAGCAACAGACGAAGAAAAAGAAACAAAGGATGCTGCTTTGTCAATTGATTCTAAGCAAAAGTACAGTTGCCGCGGAAGCAAGAGGGGAACCAAGCTAAAGCTCCCCTCCCCTGTTCTGTCTGCTACAACACTAACACACATTGCACACCTAAAGTTGCGTCACCCAGCTTTATTTTCTAAGAAATGTCCGTTAAACAATCAATGTTTGAGACTTCGGCCAGTTACAGTAATATAATCTGTAAGAAAAAAAAAACTCTGTTGTTCCATGGGATAGGCCGGTTAATCCGAGGACCGGTTGATCCAAGGTCGGTTAAGAGGGATTCTACTGTAACATATTTTGCCCGATTTTTGGATGCAACTTTTAGCACAAGGGGTTGAAAGTAAAAAAATGTCATGTCTTCCTTAGTAGGAACAATACAAAATCCATTCAAATAAACCTTAAAATATTCTGTAAAACTTCTAAATATTATCTAAAATTTATGTATGGAACAATGTTTGATATTAGCAACCATTAGGGCAAAATAAGGTAGCCCAATTTAACAAAAAATCATTATATCCTTAGTAGGCACAGTACCGAGCCAGTTCAAAATTGTAAATTTTCTAAATTTTTTAAAATCTTTTGTGTGAAACATTTTTATACATGACGGATTTTTTAGCACAAAAAAATAATAAATTTGTTTTATTTTTAGCTTATGATAGGATGAACTTCAAAATTTACCTGTGCCTATAGGCAAGCTAAAAGGAATTATTTAATTGTATATTGATCAAATGTTTAACATTCTTATTATTTTTGTTTACTTCAGGAACTAAATTATGGGGAAGCTACCACTCCTCAGTCCATGTGGAAGAAGAGTCATACAAGGAGGTGGCTCTTCTACATTATACACCCTCTGCCACATGGAGCTTGCCATGCACTTTTGGATTTGATGTTGAGCCTGTAGAGCCACCATTCTGCAGGACTCATTCACTACGTAAGGCACTTCTTATTTTATCCATTATTATTACAAAATGATAATATAAAGGAAACATTTGTATTTTTATTATTTAATTTTTGTTCATGTCATCCAAGTAAAGCACAATTTTTCATGGTGTGAACTATCAGTGGTTTTTTTGGAGTGGTCAGTTCAACAATTGCCAACTTTTGATAAAGAAGTGTTTTTCTTACCAGATGCATTGATTATAATGGGGGGGGGGGGGGGGTTCAGAAAAGAATGTAACAATGATGTAAAGAAGTCAAGTTACAATTTGATTGGCCAAAAGATAAATTAAATGTATAAAAAAATCATTTCCCTTTTGACTTCCTTTATAATGGAAAACCTACAATTTATTATAAAGTGTTTACTATTGTAAAATTGCATTGGACTTTGACTTGTCATTAGGGTACCTATAGAGAAAATTAATAAATAATAAAATTGAAACAATCAAGGCTGCATTAATACTCTTTAATAATAATGTTTTAATTATTTCTATGTTAAAAAAGAATGTTCTGTCTAGAGAGGACATGATAACATTAATTGTGGAGTAATTTGGTTGGAAACCGATGAGACATTTATAAAAGAATGTTTTACATTCACAAACACAGGTGTTTTGAGATTTGTTTACATCCCGGAACAACAATAGGGGCTAAAGTTAGGGTATAATTAGAGCAAAAAGTTTTTGGAAAATACAAAGTTGATTTTTGTGAGGTAATATTTACAACCCTTAGATTGATTAGGCAAAACGATCTAAACCTATAATTTCTAAGATTTAAAGGGAAAGTTTTGACAGGGTTTCATCAAATTACATACACTCATTCGTTTTGAAGTAACGAAATGGCCGTCGTTTATTTATTACAATTATTTGAGATAAACCAGTGCTATATAGTTTTTAAATAGGTGGGTCAGCACGATCGGTAACTTATTGGATCGGAGCGAAAGCTTTCTTATCCTCTATTCACAATATGTAGTCAAGTTTTTGTCAAATAAAACCTAATGGATTATGAGTTCAATCACAATGTTCTGAAAGCAATTTTCATATCAATACCTTTGGTTTAAAAATATCGCCTTTTATTTGTTTGAAGTGAGAAACATTCCTAAAAACTATCTTCAATAAAACATTGAACGAGTGAATGATAGGGTGATGTGAAAACACAACTGGTGTTAAATCGTAATATAGTTGTGTAAACAATAACCTCTAAAACAAAAAATCCAATAAATAGCTTTATTCTGTAATTAGTAGAGCATCCAAAATGTAAATAATAATGAAACATTACATAGTACAACGGATTGAATTCGTTGCAGGTTTAAATAATTTTTTAAAAATATAATATTTTTATGATTAAATGTGTAATAGTTTATAAGAAAAGTAAAATATAAATAGCAAGTGTTATACCAAGCGGATATTTTATGAGAAGTAATGTGGGGGATTATTTATAAAAAAATGAGCAGTGTGAAGATAAAAACTTTAAAAGTAAACTTTAATCAAGCCAAATTAATTAAAAGACAATGACAGTTCGCGAAAATTGAAAAATTAAAGAACCAATAAACTGACAACTACCATTCGAGTTTGTGCGTGACAAGTGGGACATAACGAAGAAAATGAGATATCAATAATTAAAATCGGACTAGCCATTATAAAGATACAGACATTGGGGGAAATAATTAGTTAAAATCATTAGACAAGATTCAGCAACTCTTAAACTGCCTAGATTTCAAAGTACAAGACCAGGAGTGTTGGTGGTCACGTGGGAACGGAGGGACGTTCCTAAAACACGACAAAAGAAATTAGCATGCTAGTAAAACAAAAAACTACAATTTCCGGCTGTAATAATTAATTAAACCAAAATCAGCAAGAGGGAAAAGGTGTTTGAAATTAAACAAGGAATGCAATGCATGTGAGATAATAGAAACAATGGTGAAAAAAGAATGAAGGGTTAAATTCATAAAATAGATAGGTTGGCCAGACTGAAGGTAACCATTTTGGATTCCGTCTTTTTGGTAAAAAGAACGGGCACTTAGAGAAGAGTTTTGGTCGGAGGAAGACGTACTAAAAATTAAAGAACCGAATGTCGTGATAGAGTTACGTGGCCGATACATTTAAACCGCGACTTGACAATTAAATTATCTAGTAATGTAATAGTATTCAATATAAACGCCGATTCAACTCTTACAGCAGCATGATGTCAATTTTAATCAACTAGAAATATCTTCAGACCAACACAACTTTAATATAGCAGCTTTTCGGAGTTTCGAGCAGTATTCAAGTACCGGACCGCTGATTTCGATGAAACTACGAGATCTCCAACATTGGTGAACATCGCATGCGAGAGATCAGAGACCATTTAAACAATTAACTAAGGTACCCAGTGTTCATTAATTGAAAGAAATATATTAAATTTTTAAATACAATATTTGGGGAAAAATTATTTAAAGTAAATTCAGTAAATTCATAACTATTCGCTTTGGTTCTTCTTTTAGTAAATGCATAAGTAAGGTTATATTGTCCAAAATAATTATTAGTTATTAAGAATTAGGTTAAGTTATAAGTTGTATTTTCATTTAAAACAAGTTCAGGTATTTTATTTTGTATATTGTATAAGGGAGTACACACAATTTTTAATTAATTTTGATAAAATAAACTCAAATCATTAATAACGTACCTAAGGCTCGCTTACATTATTATAGCAAGTTTCCTATATTCTTTCAGTTTGTAATAAATTTTAAGTGTAGAAGTGCTCTTCGAAAATAGATATAAATATTTTGTTTAAGATAATAGGATTCAAAAAACAGCTCTTCCAAACGGCACGGCCCGAGGTAAGAGTAGTATACACAAATAATTTTAAGAACAAAGCTAGTCAAAATAAAAAGATAATTCTAATTTAAATGACCTAAAAAAGGGTCAGTAAGTTTAAAAGGAAATCAGACCGCTCAGTAAAAAACACTGATGTCGATATTTCCTCAAACGGAAAACGCAAGTCAAGGGAAAAGATAAGCGGGAACGTTTGAATAGGTACAAAATTAGATTAACTTTCTGCTATTACAAACGTTTGTGTGCAGTCAATTATAAGTATATAAGGACAGGCTTACAAATTTCTTTCAAGTTGCCTAAAATTATTTCATATTACAATTTTAAATCATTTATAGCAGTACGGACACATCTAATTTTAAAATATTCCCATATTGAAAAGAAACAACAAAAACTTTTGAAAGAGACAATATTCACAAAATGAACCGATTTTAATACAATTAATTGTGCTTTTTAATTTCAGTTCAGCACAAGAGTGAATGTCACCACCCTAATACATCCTCATGTTTCAGCCACCATATTGAAATTCCACCACTTCAGTTCAAGAGTCATTCTAGGAGAAGCAAACTGCACTTAGATAGCATTAACTTTTCAGCACCTGCAATACGTTGTTTGAGTTATCCAAAAAATCTTGGTTGATTTGGATTTATAAATGAGGAAATTTGACTGACCTTTTATGAGTTCCAAGTAAAACACAAACTGTTGGTAGTTTTTCTCTTGATAATACAAATTACTTTGTACAAACATTTTATAATTATCGAGTCCGGGTCTCGGTAATCCGAGTTTCTGTACTAACAAAGGCGAATAAAAAAAAAACTTTCGTCAAAATCAATTATGTAATCTAAAATCAAAACTCTCGTAGACTTGGTATCAAATCCATTCAAATTTATTTCAAACCTTCTAAATACAGTAGAATCTCTGTTATCCAAGTTTCCGGATTAACCGAGGCAAATTACAACATTTTTTTTTGGTCAAAATCAAGTCTGTTATCAAATAAATGTAAGTTAACTGAATTGATTTTAGTAAAGAATTCATAGCTTGAGAAGATTTCTCAATAAGTAAATTTATAAAAAAACTTTTGTGTTAGATTGAACAGAAAGAAAAGAAAACAGTATTTTTCCGTGTACAACTTTCGGAGCGGATAACATGGTGAATAATGGAAGTACTACTTTAATTCAAAAAGCTACGTGAGCAGAAGGTCGTCACGAACAATATGAGACCATCAAATCCAAAATTGGGCCAAGGAGGAAAGAGTTATGGCAGTTTTGGAAATTCCAAGCAAAAACACAAGGATTTCAAGAACTGACAGGCACGGCTAAAGTCAACAAAAGCGGGGCGACTCTGCAAGAGAGAGAGAGAGAGAGAGAGAGGAGATGTTACGAGGGAAGTCAAGGGTAGAACTATAATTATTAAAAAGGAAAACAATTCAATATAAAAAATTAGCCACCGATTTACAAAATTTAAAAATGCAGGAGGTACAGAAAAACTTATGAATATTTTAAACATGATCTAAACAACGATTCCTGTATACTTCCTAAATTGAGTAATTAGGGTATTGAAATCTATTTTGTTACATTTGAAACATTGTTTCATCATGGCAATGCAACACAACATGAATATAGGCCTACATGATATTCATTGACAACTGACTTTTAGTTTTCATTATGAAAAATTCAGTGAGATACACTGTCTTTTCAATAAAAGTTGTGTTATTCTTTCTTAAAATCGGTTAAATACCTCTAAAACTATGCGAAAAAATTATCAGAATAAAAAAATAATCTGATACAAAATTAAGTGTGAGCTTACATGCATAAGTATATGCCGCTTGCTAAATACGTTTAAATCTTAACTTAACAGATGTCTAGTATAATGAGAGTCCAAACTAAAAGATATGCAAATCTTTTTATCTTAAATTCCATTGTTTAAATCTCTTAAGTAGACGGCATATCGAATTACACTATTAAATAGGATTCTATTGTTCTGTTGGTCCTTACAGATTCCATGTATCAATATTATACATTTTTCGCTTATTTGTTTTATAGGTAGACAATCATGATGTCAAGTTTCAAGACTATATTCTTGGTTTCACAAATCCTGGGAATAGCGATGTGTGGGATGACTTTATACTATGTGATCCACTACAGAAGAGGCCTGACTGTAGAATTTAACTGGCATATTATTTCTGCCGCAGTGGGGTTGGTCTACTTCTACGCATTTGGTTTGTATTATTATAATACTAGCTGAATACTCGTGCTTAGCTACGGAGATTTTTTTGCATCACTATGTTACATAATTATAATATTTTTCTCTAATTTTCTTTTACCTTTTATTTCACAAAAGTGAATTATTACATGTATTTACAATTAGTTTGGTATTTATTGTTCATTAGCTGCCCGCCAATCGTCTTCGTCGCGTATGTGGGCTGAATAAATTAAATCAATTAAAAATAGAGAATTCATAGTAAAGAGTGTCTTCTTTTTCAACCATTAAATCTACAGACAGTTAAATCAGTCTCAGCTGGGTGTTGCATATCACCCAGATATGTCTTTAATGTGTGAATGCATAGAACGCAATAGTTTTAATCAGCACGTCTTCAAATATTTTCTTAAAATTAATAAGTGCCCAATTTCAGCTCTCTAGCTTTAAAGAAAGAATACTTATTGTTTCGATTAATATTTATTGTTTTAGGGGTTGTTACTACATTTCCACCCCTTAACAAAACATGACAAAATGTAAAACTGTGTTTTTTTTTATATGTATCTTGTAATTTACAAAATATCAGCTCTCTAGCTTTAAGGTAAGTATAAAAATTTATATTTATTGTTTTTAGGGGTTTTACACATTTTCACCCCTTAGCAACATGTAACAAAATGTAAAACTGGTTTACTTTTTGTAAGCGTTTTTATGAAATAAATGTACAAAATTTCAGCTTTCTAGGAAAGTATAACAAACAATATTTATTGTTTTAGGGGTTGTTTCAACCCTTAACAAATCCAAATATTTTAAAATCCTTTCTTAGAGCGCCTATGAGCAATATGTGTACCAAATTCGATTACAGTAATATTTATAGTTTTAGGAGTTGTTGTTACTACATTTTCACCCCTTAACAGAATGTGACAAAATGTTAAAACTTGTTTATTTTTTCTTTGTATCTTGTAAGAAATAAATTTGCAAATTATCAGCTCTTTAGGTTTAAGGAAGGTATATAAATGTATATTTATTGTTTTTAGGGGTAGTTAACACATTTTCACCCCTAGCAGCACGTAATGAAATGTAAAACTGGTTTAATTTTTACATTTATCTTGTAAGAAATAAATGTAAACAATTTCAGCTTTCTAGCTTTAAGCAAAATACAGTATAACAAACAATATTTATTGTTTTAAGGGTTGTTTCAAACCTTAAAGGCCAAATTATTTTAAAATATTTTCTTAGTGCGCCTCCAGTGCCTAAGAGAAAAGGCCTCCTAAGATATATGGCCTCTAGTGCCACATATGTACCAACCTTCACGTTCCTAGAAGGTACTCAATTAATATTTATGGTTTTATTGGTTGTTACAACATTTTCACCCCTTAGCAGAACGTGACAAAATGTAAAATTGGTTTACTTTTTATTTATATCTAGTAAGAAATAAATGTACAAAATTTCAGCTTTCTATCTTTAAGGAAGGTATATTTATTGTTTTAGGGGTTGTTTCAACTCTTAAAGGCCAAATATTTTAAAGGCTTTTCTTAGTGCGCCTCTAGCGCCTATTATGAGCAGTACGTGTACCAAATTTCACGTTCCTAGTCATTAAGGTTTTTGAGATCTATAATAAACAATATTTATTCATTTAGGGGTTGTTTCAACCCTTAAAGGCCAAACATTAAAAAATCCTTTCTTATTGAGTTTTTATAGTACCTATGAGCAATATTGAGTACAAAATTTCACGTTCCTAGGCGATAAGGTTTTTTAGATCTGTAACAAACAATATTTATGGTTTTAGGGGTAGTTTTAACCCTTAAAGTTCAAATATTTTAAAATTATTTCTTAGTGAACCTCAAGCACCTAAGACCAATATGTGTACCAAATTTCACGTTCCTAGGCGGTAAGGTTTTTGAGATCTATAACAAATAATATTTATAGTTTCAGGGAATGTTTCAACCCTTAAAGGCCAAATATTTTAAAATCCTTTCTTATTGCGCCTCTAGCGTCTATGAGCAATATGTATACCAAACTTATTCACGTTCCTAAGTGGTATGGTTTTTTAGATGCTGTGATCAATCAGTGAGTGACTGAGTGGGTTTTGGATTTTATATAAATATAGAGACCAGTTACATAAGGCATAGCCTAAATATGGGTTCTGTTAAAAATAGAATATGTATATTTAAAAAAAATTTATCTCTTTACTTTGAGGTTTTAAACAACTAATTGTTTAATCTGTAGTGAAATCGCACCGGCATTAAAACATACTATAAAGGTCACAAAACTCAATAACTTACTTCCTATGTCTAGATCCAAATTGTGTATGTCATCGAATTTAAAAACAATTAAATGTATGACAAAAAATAGACCTATCTGTGTATTTTTTTTAACTTACAACAAACAGTTTAGAAACTAAATCACTGCGAAATTTGTATGCAAAACGTTGCTCCACTCTGTATTGCCGATAGCCCATGCAGAGATGTGATTATCAAAAAATGGGGGTAAAAGGAAGAAATGTAAATAATGTATTGGCTATGCTTCATGAATGGAGTCTTTCACTTAACATAATGGTCTTCGTGTCACAATGAGAAATAACTTTCAGTAGTGTCAGTTGAATCAGGGTTCTAATATTGCATTTCTCCAGAATTTTGACTGTCCATTAATTTGAATTTTTACGCCGTTTAGTTTGTCCTTTAATAAGCTCAGCTAATATGTGTCTCCCAAACAAGAACCTATTCTCTTAATTTCATATATTTTGTAAATGGTAAAGTTATTTCAAAGCTATTTGTATAAGAAATTATTTTAAAATATCTAACAGGCCCACACCATTTTATCTCTTTATTTTATGATTTTGAAATACACGTAACTTATATAGCAGGTTTTCGATATACCTATCGCATTAAGATTGTTTTAGATTATGTAACAGGCTTTATTTCTTTTAACATTATTTGAGGTAGGCCTATATCTTTTTTGAATTTGTGGGAGTGAAAAGGTTAATGTTGTCATCAAAGCATGCTATAGTAGGAACCTCCAACTCAGTTGCTCATAGTTACTAGCGTTTAGCTTATGTTATTGCTTCGTCTTCATTAGTCTAATTAGATTAAATAAAATCTACAACATCTACAAATTGTTTGATTTATTTTGAAATAAGATCAGACCGTTATCTCTTTTATAATTATTTTGAGATATGTAGAAGGCGGCATTTCTTTAATAATTATTTTAAAATTTGTCGCAGGCCTAATCTCTTTCAAAATTAATGCCCACAAATTTTTACTTTCACTAGAGTGAAGGTGTGGCAATGCATTTAACTAACTCATACGACTTTCATACTCAAACAATGTTGTTGATGTTCTGTACAGAATTACTTACTTATCGATTTCTTCATTGGCTTTCGATGAAAACTTTGAATCTTATCCATGCCGGAATCGGGGCCATAATCATCGGGTGTACTATCGTGGTTTTCCTGACTATCTACGGACCAAGGAATCGTAACAGATCCGAAGCTGAAAACTGGACTACCATGCACGACTGGTTTGGTATGGTAACTGCCTTGATATTCGTATCACAAGTGAGTAGTTCGATACCTCGTACCATGCTTATGTGTTTCGTACCTTGCTTATATTATACTACGTGCCTCGGCATATATACCTCGTATAGTGCGAGAGATGCGAGAGATACCTCTGTGTGGACTGGGAGATGCGCAGAATAGGGGATGTAACACACCCAGGTGGTGCAAGATCTACTGAGCATCCATCAGCAGCATTAGCATGGACCATATGGAATCTCGTATACTATACCTTACTTGTGTATTATGTTTATATATGTTGTTACCTTAGCGTTGCATTTACCCACATTACTTAAACATGTATTTATTATTTGCAGTGGGCGTTTAGTGTAGCAGCATACCTCTACCCTAAAATGTCTGTATCTATCAGAGTGGGCTACTTACCCTTCCATGTTTTCATCGGTCATGTTGCCTTCGCCTTATCCGTGCTCTCATGTATATCAGGTTTTATGGAAATGTCGTAAGTATACTATTACTGCAGCCTATAAATAATATATGCCAATATAGAACATATCTATTATACCAAAAAGGAATTGACTGGTTTAAGCTTAGTCCTTCAAAATGAAAATATCTTAAAGTATGAACAACTTTTCTACTAAATTTTTTCTACATAAATAATGTTACAACTTTTTTTTAAATTTTTTACATAGATGGGAGAATGCATTAGGCACCATCAGGAGATAAGTGTGTGGAACTCCCTGTTACTACTAAACCTTAAACCTCATTAATTTATTAAATGTTTAATTCCTCGTCAAAATCACATACATTATAATAATAAGCATAACCAAAAATGTAGTGAGTGTTTAAAATTAATAATCATTTCTTGATCTAAGAAAACTAACTGTCAATGATGAATACATAGTGTAACCTTGGGGAATGTGTTTGTTAAATTGTTTGCTCATGTGAAATACAAAAATCGCGAGACTCCTTCTTTTTTCCACAATTTATTACTAGGCAGGCCTACACCCAATTTTTCTTTATCATTTATTTTTAATAAAATTTTGTACTGATTAATCATAACATTGTCTTAAATCTAAGTTAGTACCACATGAATAAATTAAATTACAAAATAAGGGATTATTTTACGATCTAACAGGGGTCATAATAAATATTTAAAAACAGAACCAACATGACATGCTTACTCTGAGATAACGGGCCTACTTCTAAACAACAAAATCTAATCTAAAAATTAGAACTAAAATGTATTTCAAAATATAAAATCAGCTGCTGTGAATGTAAGTAGCATTCACGGGATTGAAGTTTAAAATAGCTGATTATTAGCAAATTTCCATAGGAAAGATGAGCTAATGCAGTGACCTTTAGGTCGGGAGTAATAAATGAGCACCAAACACGAACACGAACAGTATATATGTGTACGCAATCTAATGGGAGCATTTTAAGTCCGTATCAATTTTTTCCCACCAACTTGAGGCTTTACAATTTAAATTGATACTTATTCATAACATTTATATACCGGTAGGCAATACGTATAGAGTACAAATTTCTTTTTAATTTGATTTCCAGTTTAAATTTTATATGTAAAAATTATATTATTCCCAACTGTTTTACAGTTTTATTTCTTTTTACTTTTGTCTTTTACATAAAATAGGGGTCTGAAATTTGTTGTAGATCTACCATGGTCTAATTTATTTATTTCCTGTATAAATGTTAAAAATACAATAAAACATCAAAGATATCACAAATATACATAATATTTTATTTAAGCAGCATTTAACATAATAATATAATATACATATTTATACAGACCTTCATCCAAATTTAAAGTATCATAAAGTACAATATAGCTAATGGGGGAAATATATAGTACCGGTATATATAATATAGCCTGTATTATACAGGTTGGTGAAAAGTCTGAGAATGGTTAATATTTCGTATCTAAGGAAAATTGAAGGTAGATTTGATTGAGAAACCTACTCCATGTAAAAATACTATTTTATTAAGACTATTAAATAGTTGACCAGTGCGAAAATTTTGCTAGTTATGAGTACTTACCTGATTTAATACTCTGATTTAATTCAGTTAGTTAGGCTACGTTTATTTATTTACGTTGATTGATTTGAATCATTAATTTTTATGAAGAATTAAGGTAGATATGGCATTGCCACAAAAAAACACATTTGAGAAATCTATACTCATATTATAAAGAGGTCAAGTTTGTTTGTTTGTTTGTGTGTTTGTTTGTTTGTATGTAGGGGGTAATCTCTGGCATTACTAAACCAATTGAAGAAACTGTTTTACTAATAAAAAGCTACACTATCCCTGAGTAACATAGGCTATAATTCATTTCGATAAAAACTTTTTTTTTATTCCAATATTTATAAATTTAGTCGGAAAAAATTCTTAGGTTAGGCCCAGAATGATAAATCAACACATGTATTTACATTTATTACCATAGCAGATAATTGATAACAGATAATATAGCTGTTAGTTCCAATATTTCCATTAACAGCTGATTTCAAAATTTGAAGCAATTATTGTTGTATTTCTAGCTTTTAGGTTAGGGTTTTTAAGTGTAGACCTGAGCCTTGCTGGTTCTTTTAACCATTATTATAACTGCTGTTATAAAATATAAGAAATAATTTAATTTGAACATTTGACATTATTTACCATCTTAGTTTTGAGGTTATTATTAATCCTACACCTTTATTATAAATAAAAAATAACATATGTTTTTAGAAGGCTCCATTCGGGGTTGGCGTGCGGAGCACGCAGGGGTCTCCCCTAGTAATGTATAAAGATAGTAGCTATCTAATGGACTATGTAACAGAGACAAAGTCTGGGAGGATATGGGGCCCGGTTTCTCTCTGGCTGTTACATTGAGCGAAAGCACACACAGGCATCGCTGTTATTTTTGTAACGAAAACATTAATTTTAAGCTGTTTGTCTATTTTCCGTCAATAGCAGGAAACATAAGCTTTAAAATTATGTTTAAATAATTAATTTTGATGAAGAATGTAGATACGGCATTGTGACAAAAACAAAAAAAACACTGAGAAATAACATATAAGGATGACAAAAATTTGGTCCAAAACTTGGATCTGCCATTTTAAATTTAACTTTTTTTTAAATAGGAAAGTGGTCATGTGGTACACCATTTCAATGTATAATTTTAAGACAAAATCTATGGTGAAAACCGCACATCCATATCTCAAACCGTTCTGAAGTTATTTGCATTTATTTACATTGAATCATATCATTTAATGTAAAAATGAAATCAAGTAGCCCACATTAAACTTCTTACCTATAAAATTTTAATGTTGAATAAAATAAAA
>JAGFPH010000143.1:789577-803637 GCA_018207615.1 Philaenus spumarius
TTTTATTTTATTCAACATTAAAATTTTATAGGTAAGAAGTTTAATGTAGGCTACTTGATTTCATTTTTACATTAAATGATATGATTCAATGTAAATAAATGCAAATAACTTCAGAACGGTTTGAGATATGGATGTGCGGTTTTCACCATAGATTTTGTCTTAAAATTCTACATTGAAATGGTGTACCACATGACCACTTTCCTATTTAAAAAAAAAGTTAAATTCAAAATGGCGGATCCAAGTTTTGGACCAAATTTTTGTCATCCTTATATATTATTTCTCAGTGTTTTTTTTTCACAATGCCATATCTACCTTCTTTATCAAAATTAATGATTTAAACATAATTATAAGCTTATGTTCCCCGCTATTGATGAAAAATAGACAATCGGCTTAAAATTAATGTTTTTGTTAGGTACAAAAATAACAGCGATGTCTGTGTGTGGTTTTGCTCAATGTAACAGCCAGAGAGAAACTGGGCCTCATATCCTCCCGGATTATGTCTCTGAGCAGTGTTTTGTTAGTTACATAGTCTATTAGATAGCTAATATCTTTATACATTTTTTCTCTAATGTATTTTTTGCTGGCAATGCCATATCTACCGGTACCTTAATTCTTCATCAAAATTAATGATTCAAATAAATCAACATAAACAACCAACTAAATTTTAAATCTAATTTAATGTGTGACTTCGCGAGAATACTAGATAAGGAAGACAAATAGCAAGCTCAATATGGCAGGAAGGGGCAACAGTAATATTAGTAGTCAAACGTGGTCGATGGTGTGCACACTGCAAACGCGGAAGTACATTTTTTATGTTTTGTGTTAATGTGCATGTGTATAAGTATGTGTTGTGTTTCTTTTAATAATTTATTTTAATGTTATGATGACCTCAGCAGGGGAATATCTGATGATGGAACTATTTCCGAAACGCATCATGGATTGAGTAAGTGAAGTTACTTTATAATGAAAGTCACATAGACGGACATAATATTTTATTCATTATAATCAGTGACTTGGGTACAAGACAATGAGTTTTAAATAATTGACAGTTAGTTTTCTTAGATCAATAAATAATTATTAATTTTAAACACTCACTATATTTTTGGTTATGCTTATTATTATACTGTATGTGATTTTGATGGGGAATTAAACATTTAATAAATTAATGAGGTTTAAGGTTTAGTAGTAACAGGGAGTTCCACATACTTATCTCCTGATGGTGCCTAATGCATTCTCCCATCTATGTAAAAAATTTAAAAAAAAGTTGTAACATTTTTTATGTAGAAAATTTTTAGTAGAAAAGTTGTTCATACTATTAGATATTTTCATTTTGAAGGACTAAGCTTAAACCAGTCAATTCTTCTTTGGAATAATAGATACGCTCTATATTGGCATATATTATTTATAGGCTGCAGTAAAAGTATACTTACGACATTTCCATAAAACCTGATATACATGAGAGCACGGATAAGGCGAAGGCAACATGACCGATGAAAACATGGAAGGGTAAGTAGCCCACTCTGATAGATACAGACATTTTAGGGTAGAGGTATGCTGCTACACTAAACGCCCACTGCAAATAATAAATACATGTTTAAGTAATGTGGGTAAATGCAAAGTTAAGGTAACAACATACGTAAACATAATACACATTACAACGGGCAAAACCCGTGTAAATCCGGAAATTTTGAAATTTTATTGAAATATGTAAAATGCAAGATTTCTGGGCGACCATGTGGATGAACCCAATGTAGCGCGGCCTTGAACAAGTCCCGGCGAGGTGGTTGTTATCGTACAGATGGAACTATTGAACCCGAGCTTGTTCGGGATTGTAAAATGAACTTAGAATAAAATCAAAGATTTTTAGGGAACACCTGGATCCAGGACTATTACGTATTTGGGTTCTATGGCGGGAACACATTACGCTAATCACGGGTGTGTTGTACGTATGAGACTCAGGTCGTAATACTAAACGGTGATGACGTAACAATCAAGTAAAGTCTAGGGAAAATTTCAAATTTCCTCAAAAGCCTGGAAGGGAGGTATTTTTGTAATGAGCAAAATAAGGCCTATAAAAAAGGTGGTATGACAAAAAGTCATAATTTCAATATTTAGTGAATCAGGGTAGAAACACTGACGCTAAAGTCAATTAAAGTTAAAGTTTAATAAAGTTTAATGAGTACATGGTATTAAGAAGAATTAGTTGCTTAGGAAAAGCAAAAGAAAATTCAAATAAAATAATTATTATGAATGGTAGGAGTTTTCACACCTGGCGGTTAAGTCAGTAGGGAAAATTGTATTTTTTAAACTATTAATCTAAAGTAATAAAGAAGGGAGGTAAATTGATTATTGTAAAAACCAGTATTTTAAATAAATTACCGGTATTTAACGTAAATGTAAAACTTGGAAAATCGTATACTTTTAAATGGCAAAAACTTCGTTAAAAAACCTATTATAGAAATCAGACTTCGGCTATTGTCACAACAACAATAGACCTTCAGGAAAATGAAAATGAAAATATAAAATAATGAAAATGGAAAATTTTTAAAAGAAAATGCATTGGGAAAACGCTAGGGAAGGCCTAGGAAGAGAATGGAGCGTCCTACAACTTTCATTCAAGTCTCTAAAAAACAGGAAAAAATCACAGTTTAAGAAAAGCTATTTCGCGGGAAAATCCCATAAAACCGCGAGGAGTTAGAAAGGAAAGTTGAAAATTCGCAAAGTTGAATAGGAGAGGAAGGGTTAAGAACCACGTAAAGCGCTGAGCCAATCAGAGCGGAGAGGAGCTTTGGCGGCCGGAACAAGGATGTTGCATTCAAATAATTTAAGAAGTTTAAGCCTTAAAACTACGATAAACAAGATAAAAATAAAGGATTTAAATGTATTGCTAAACAAAGGATGATTTTACACACAGGAAGGTGTAAGAAAATCACTTTAATGTGAAAAAATGAGTTTTCGCGAAAAAATAGCGAAAGTGGAGATGGAAGGAGGCTTTATAAACCCTGGACGGGAATTTTAAAGGGGATTTTTGGTGATCGACAGTACACGGAGTGTATGTCTCTCTGTTTATGGATTTTTCTATCAGCATCACGCGGAGCGTATGTTACTAAGTATATGGATTTTTAAGAGTTAGTACGGAGTTTGCTATTGTACGGGTGAAGTGATCAGCGGTTTGACAAGGCGATACAGGAAGACTACAGGAATATAAGCAGGAATACAATATACTGCTAAGGCTATTTTATCAATGAAGTAGCTAAGAAACTTCAGGGACCTGGACTTCTGGAACGTTTTGGCGGACAACTGGACATGAGTATCTAACGTGGAAGAGTTAGCAGGACGATCCCCGGACACATAAAGGACTACTACAAACCACAGGCAACTATAACTCAACGGAAGAACATCTGACGCAGCTTCACGACAACAATAGAACAGCACGCTGTCATCATTGTACATCGCCAAAAGCGCAGAGAGCAACTTTACCCTACAGGTTCTTCTGCTGCTATAAACAACAATCAGCCCCGTGTTAGACGGCCATCTTAAACAACAAATTTGAGGTCTGTGTCAGCGAATTTACGTTTATTCCCCACAATT
Source organism: Philaenus spumarius (assembly GCA_018207615.1). Classification (NCBI taxonomy): domain Eukaryota; kingdom Metazoa; phylum Arthropoda; class Insecta; order Hemiptera; family Aphrophoridae; genus Philaenus; species Philaenus spumarius. The sequence goes on from JAGFPH010000143.1 coordinate 793,169, forward strand.
TGCCTGATTAAATTCAAATTTAATTTATTACAGATACTGGGTTAGTAGGATTGGAAATTGTTTTTCTTAGTGTGAAATGTTTTTATAATATCTAAAGTCGTATAGCATAAAAATCATTAAAGTAAATTCATAATTTAAATAAATTAAAAATAAGTAATTAATAAAAAGCTTGGAACAAAGCATATTAATTAAAAGCATAATTAAAAGTAATATTGAAATTTGTTCTACCTTATTAGATTAAGCAAGAGTTAAAGAAAATTGCGTTTGTTGCAAATTGTATAAATTGGAAAAGAGACATCCAAAAGTATTATTTTTGAGTTGTGTTTTTTAAGATTAATAAATGGATGATTATTATTTTACAGTATAAAAAAGTTTCTAACGTTCACTTACCTATTGTTGAATATTCCATTGTTATATTTCCTAGTGTTAGAAATATTATCAAGGTGTTACGTTATATAATTATCCAAGGCACAAATAAAATTATTTACAAGGTCAGTTCCACTGTATTCACTTCCTCGAGGAATACAGATAGTAAATTCTATTTTTGCTTGTGCTCAAAGCTGAGTTTTATTAAGATTACTGGAAGTGTAATTTGTAGTTTTTTAGTCAAAATATTCAGAGTAATATTAGACAAACAGTTAAATCACCCAGGCCCTTTAAAGAAAAAGAATAGCCTGTACTTCCAGTGGGTGATTTTAACTTATCCTACACAGTACACGTTCGCTGAGGTGTGTCGTATAGGTCGAAAAAGACTGACACCCTACAGGGCGATACAAAAGTGTACAGTTGTAAGATTATCGTTGCAAAGTGAGCTAGATTTCAAAAAACAGAGTCACCTCACCGGCGATATATCTTAAGCGTTGTAGAGATTGGCGTACCCGCAGAAGGGCCGTTGATACTTTGCAAAAGCGTAAGCGTGTACCGTTGTAATACATATATAGGGGCGGGAGTTTTGTATAAAGGGGGGCGTCAAAAATGACTCTCGCATGTTCAGGAAAAACCCCCTGCACCCATGACCACTTTCCTAGTAAAAATATTTACATTAAAAATGGCGTAACAAATTTTTTACATCTTAATAAAATAGTATTTTTACATAGAGTAGGTTAATTAATCACATCTTCCTTCAAATTTTCCTTATATACAAAATATTAAGCCGTTCTCAGACTTTTCACCCACCCTGTATAAATCAAAGCCTGAACCGTGCTGAGTGATGAGTGTAAATAGAAATTTAAAAAATGACCACTTATGGCTGCTGAACTCACAGATTAGGGCTCAGGCAACAAAAATTTTATAATGTTTTAAAATTGTTTACTGTTTTTTCCCATATTTAGTGCTTGGTTCAGCTTTTATAAACTCTGGAAGAGCACACCAGCTGTGAGGGTTGTTTTCAATAAAAATTAACAAGGTTGCTGCTGATAATACAACAAGGTTGCTGCTGATAATACATCAAGGTTGCTCCTCTGGTATTGTGATAATCCACGCATAAAGCATTAATACAAAGTAGATAGTGATAAGCCTCTTATTCCTGATTTTTCTAATTTATTCAATAAAATTTGAAAATTCACACAGTCTAAAGCTTTAGTTAGAACAATTAAAATGATAAGTCTGTAATAATAATAAGGTGTGTAATAATGTAAGCAATGTGATGTAAGCCTATGACTTTTGTAATTTTATTGTTGTATGCAGCTATATCTTGATTTCTATTTTGATTTATTAATAGCTTCAATCACTTTAGTACACCATATCCTGTACTGATTAGTTTGGATACTGTTGACCTATGTATACTTATTATACATTTTGATTATCTAAGTTAACAAAACTAAGTAGTACAGTATAATGTGGTTTATGCTCGGATTTGTGTAAAGGTTTTTCTCTCCTATAAATAAACAATTTAATTTTTTCAGAAATTACGAAAGACCTGAAGATTATGTCCTTGGTTCCATATGCTTCCTGATGATTGGATTTGCCACTCTTGCCGTCTATCTGAGTACAACACAATACTATAAAAGGATATCTTTGGATAGCGACTAAATTACAAACACAATTACTACCAGCCTTTCCTCAGCTTTAGCAATTGATATAAAGATTAAACTGCAAAATACAGTACAGTAGAGCGTCGAAAATCCGAACTAATTGGGACCGAGGGGGGTTCGGATTATCAATTTGTTCGGATTTTTGAAAAAAAAAGAAGCCATTTAGGCTAAAATATATGCCCTTTAGCCCTTTAATTGATTAAAGTGGTTAAACAGTACAAGCAGTAATACAAAAGTAATGACAATACAGTATGTAAGACTACTTACATATTATTATTCAGACGAACCTGCACTTACAGTAGGGCCAACATGATTACACTTGTAACTCTCAATTACAGTACAGTACATAATAATTAAAAGTTCATGTGTACATTATAGTTAACACTAACGAAAAATAAAAAAAATACTGTATAGTACACTACTGTATGTAGGACACACTGATATAATGATTACACAACGAGAAATGAATTAGCGTGACAGTGAAAATACTGACAGCCAGTCTGTTGTGAGAGCAGGTATTAAGAAGTGTATAAAAAGAGATAATAATGACAAACTGCGATGAAGATTTTTGTGAAATTTTTAACGACGCAATAATTGGAATTTGCGAAAACGAAATTTTTGCAGGGGCTGCCTCAGAACACGTTTGGATTTTTGACGTTTCAGATTATTGACGTTCGGATTATCGACGCTCTACTGTACTGTATTTATAAATAAATGTACAAAATGTTTATATATTAAAATATATTTTTCTAATTACAGAAATTTCATAGTAGCCTATAAAAGGTTGTTGAAAATGATTAGCAAATTATGTCAATTAAATCAATTATTAAATCATACTCAATTCCAGTTGAATTCAGCAAAAAAACTCTATGATTTTACTTGAAATTAATACTATTTTTAATAAACACTCACCATGGTATTACATGGAACAGCTAAGACCTTGTAAATATTACTTTCTAAGAACTGTGGTAAAGTGTATTTCATTTTACTAGTGACCATGTATTACTTTCTCACTATACTTATAGTATAGAGAAAGTATAGTGATCGCAAAAAAAATCGATGTTGCGATTTTTGTGGAAATATCCGTTTTGGGACCCCCTGAGTCCAAAAAAGTGGTTTGTACAAAATGTCTGTCTGTATGTATACAAAGCTAGAGCGAAAAAAATTTGACCGATTTCAAACAAATTTGCACTAGACATGTCAAGTAGGCCTGTACAGATGCACGAAATACGGTTTTGAAATTTTTTTTAAAACAACCCTCTTTTTGCCAAAAAACCCCCAAAAAACAAGTTATTTTTTTTAATAAAAAAAAACGGCTCTAACGATTTTGATAAAATTTGTAGCCTTTAATGAACCCTACCATATGCAAAAAACCGCGTCTTTCTAAAAATTCTCGTTTAGCTAATAATAACTGATTTTGGGGGGTTTTTTGGCCATAAAGGGGGTTGTTTTTCAAAAAAAAATTTCGTGCATCTATACAGGCCTAATTGACGTGTGTGGTGGAGATTTGTTCGAAATCGATCAAATAGTTTTCTCTTTAGATAATAAGTACCAGGAGACCGAGCTAAAGCTCGATTATAAGCAGGGCTATGATTTCAATAACTATTATTGCAAATTTCCGTGAACATCGTTTAGGTTAGGCCTATAACATTAAACAACTAAATAAAGGGTATGTTTATTTAGCAGAAGTATTCGTTGCCATGGTAACTATAAATAGATACAACATTAGGCTTACCTCTAATAAAATACAGTTTAAAAGAAAACAGATGATTATTGTAATGGCATTGAAAACATTTGCATCAGCTGTGCTTCGTTTAAAAGAAAACAGATGATTATTGTAATGACATTGAAAACATTTGCATCAGCTGTGCTTTGTATTGTTTAAAATGGACAAATTACACTTTTTAATTTAATAAAAAGACGTAGAAAACGAATTTTCCCAGACTGGTGACCATTTCCAATCGATTTCTCGTGGCCAAAAGCCCCATATAAAATCAAAAAATCAAAAATCCTTAGACGGAGATTCCAGATCCATTTAGCAGACAATTATCTCTCGCTTTAGAAGATAAGATAATAATATTTAATAGTTAATCTTCTACTTTAATAAAAAATCACCTCTCCTACCCCATCCTACAAGTCACAGTGAATCTGTTTAATAATTTAAATATGTTTGTGAGAAAGTATGTGCCAGTTCCTGGTACCGTTTATTTTACATAGTGCCAAAAAAACCACTTATTTATGAATTTATTATAAAAATATCCATCACAGATTGTAAAAATGCAATTCACAACTGTTTTTGACTATACAAGAATAGATTCTAAAAAATTTAATAGATATGGCAACATTGTTTTCAACTGATATTAATTGCACAATTTAATATTACAAAGATGTAGGCCTACTATAAAAAAATATTCATGTAATACCTAGCCTCACATTTGTTCTTTGTTTTGCTAACTTGTGACAAATATATTCAAACGACATATAAAATTAATTTGTATAACTTTTCCTTAACCTAGGTACTATAATATTCTTTATAAGATGCCTAAAGTTGGTTGTTGTGTTTTATGAAATTTAAATGGAATAGGCCTAAAGTTAAAATAGGCTTGATCTTTCAATAAATGTTAATTTTGATTATGTTAACCTGGTTAGCTCCCACACAAGGTAAAGAATAAAAAGAATGATCTCAAAACGATTTAAAATAAAGAGGGTTCTTACTCTTAGTGTATGCTATCAATAAATGTAAAATAAACTGAAATTATGTCAGGATTCATTTTCTTTCAACTTAATAAAATGCTTAGCTTTTATTTTGAAAATGTAAAAATTCTCACAATGTACCGGTACCATTACTGAGTTACTGTAATAATTCAATCTACCTTTAAAAAGAGTGAACCAAAACATAAAAATACCAGTCGAACAGTTTTGAAAGTGTTATTACAGGTGGCAGAACCTTACGGGGCAATAATTTATATAATATACTTTTTAATTATTGAAGCAATGCTAGAAATAATATTAAAGTACGCAATTAATTAATAGTATACAATTTCGATAACGGTGGCAGCACCTTATGGAAAAATTTTTCTGTTTTCACCAAGATGAAAATATTGGTTTACATTGCATATTATTATGTTACGTTATTTTACAGTGAAGCGGGACAAATTTTTCAAGTTTCCTATAAAAAGTGCTGCATCCCTGAGGGAAAGTCGATAGTAGTTTTTGCAGATATATTGTACTGAATTTATTTGTCTACCAAAATGTTGTAACCATTAAGGTCGGGACACACATGAGCGCACCACACCACGGCCTAGTGTTGGCCAACACACGGTGGGGGAATAATCTTATGGAATAGTCCTAACATTACAGAGTTGGTAATGTTAGGACTATTCCATACGTTTCCACTAGATTATTCCCCCTCCGTATGTTGGCCAACACTAGGCCGTGGTGCGGTGCGGTCATGTGTGTCCCAACCTTATATCGGCTGCTACCTATAGAGGATTAGATATTCAAAAGTAGTTGTTATTTTAACCACTAGAATGCGCTAATACTTTGGTTATACAATAGCGTTGAGTTTCTGACAATCCCCACAAGATTTATTTATAGACTTAAGCCTGTTTCCCCTCTTTAGAATTATTATTTTTTATATACTTTGAGTGTTTGTCTTCTTGCTTATCCGCCTTTCTTAGCTTTTGTCTTTCTCTCGCTTGACGCGTTTCGGGTAGACCCCATCTTCAGAAGCTTTGTTTGCTACTATCTATCCTCTACCATTGTCTCCTATTTATATTTGTTCTCCTCTCCCACCCCCCTTTTCAACCTGTCAATTGAACCTGTACTTTGAGTGTCACTCAAAATATTGAGGTTATAATAATTATCATTATTGTACTTTGGAAAAAATAGACAATAATATTAAACAATAGTAAGACTGGCTTTGAGTATTCTTTCTAATATTATTATACTTTTAAAAATGGTAAAACTGGAATGAAAATTTTTCATCAAATTAGCGACTTTTTCACTATAATATTATATTAATAATTAAGATATTTTGGTAAAATTTTGAATTTGTTGGGGATATAATCAACAGGTAAAGGCCCGAGACAAAATTGGCCTACAGATGAATCCTGAAATATATAAAACCACTAAACTGACATAAAATGAGGCTGCCTATGTGCTGCAATGTAGGTAATCATTGTAGGTGTAAAATTTGGGAAAACCTTGCTAAAAACTTTATCTCAATAATGGCTTGGTTTGAGACTAGATGACGTCACCTACTGCATGCAGTGCTTTTAAGAACTTACATTATTTGTCTGCAACACCTGTTCGGAAATATTTTGACACAATTACATAACATCAAGACAAGTGTAATAATGAATTTAAAATGTTAAAGTACATAATATTAGTTCTTCTACGTATGTGAGCAATATAATTCAGCTTCATGTCAGCAACTTCAACCATGTTATTGTTGCTGTGCCTTTAGTCATTGCTTCAAATACCTTGTATTCAGTAAATTGTTGAACCTTCCTGACAAGATTCCATTGGAACGACCAGTCCCTTTGGTCAATGGTTGTGTTACTTATCTGTACTCGCTAAAATACTAGATCTGCAGTTATCTTGTCACACAACTGTCAGATATTTCTGCATTGATCGAAGATAAGCCTGTCCCTCTCACCATTAACCTATCTAGAACTGTCAGCCATCTGTTCATCCACCCATCAGATCATTGCTTGTGTACAATCAACCTTAGCTCTACTGTTACCATGGTGCTCCTACTTTTGGATCAATTTCGGATCAAAGTTTTACTTCTTTTAAACCACAAGAGAAGAGCAGGTCCATGGCCCACAAAAGGAGAGGGCGGTCCTTTACTTGTCAACACATCCCTTTCGTTTCCCTGCATTCCACAATACTTTGACCTTTGCTAATTCTTTTGCCAAATCTCTACTCATCTATTAGCCATACAGTAAATTTGGATGACTTATCAGCTCTAAATATTGAAAGACTATCTGCGATGATCATGGTTTTCCTTTTATCTGATACTTGAGCAGCTGTCTATCAGACACCAACTTCTAGTTATTACTTTGTAATATCTTTTAAATACAAAATTTATAACTACTCTCTTTGGTGTATATTTAGTTTGAGTATCTATGACTTAGTGGTGGATGTTTAGGTAATTTGCATGCTTAAATGTTGTCGCTAGGGTTTTACATAAATATGTGGTAAAAGTTCATACAAGTTTGTATTACATCATTAATGGGAAGGAGGTAACTATTGATATCAGGTCAGCTTGGAAAGGAGCCAACCTTCATTTGCTTTACTTCCACCCACTTAACAAGTATGAAAAGCTAATAGAGATTCGAACTTGGATCTTTTAATCAAGATCAAGCTGCTTTCCATTTGGCTACAGCTTGTCCTCAAGAAATTAATAAGTTTACTTTCAGTTATAATACAGTAGAGTCCCGATATTCCGAACTAATTGGGACCGAACACTGTTCGGTTTAGCGGGAATTCAGAATAGGCGGATTTCATTAATACAGTGGAACCTCAATAATTCGTAATCCTTGATAAATCAATTTTTTTTTTATTCACCTTGAACTTCCCTATCTTTTGCAATGTTAATTTTACCTCTACAAATCGAATAGTTCACGAGAAACACCCTGATTATTTGAAGTTTTACGGTATTTTCCGAAGTACCTCTATAAATCGAAGTTTTAGCTCAAAAACCTCTATAAATCGAAATCGTGCAACCACCGCACCTCTATGAGTCGAAGTAAGGGCAAGAAACCCTCTATTAATCGCAGTTGTATGAAATTTGTCATGATTCAAAACATCGATACTGAATTTTACTACATCGTATTTCGACAGGAAATACCAATCCTTTATTCTGTCCAACTTCCGCTCCTGTTGCGATCCATCTCAGTCTTGTACCAGCAGTAGAGTAGGTTCAATAAAGACGCAGTTTGAAATTAAAACTAACTACTTCTACCATTTTAAAGTACATATTAAATTTTATAATTGCATTATTAACCATTACAATACAATACTGAAATTTATATTAATGCACAATGTACAAAACACCGTATTTTAGAAGGCAATCAATTCTCCTGATATTTATTGCTTGCACTGAATTGAACCTCTATAAATCGAAAATTGGGGAGGATGAACCTTGATAAATCGATAATTTATTATTCGAAATACTCGATAATTCAAAATTTCCCCTTTTCCCGTGGGATTCAATTTATTGAGGTTCCACTGTAATATCAACGTATTGACTTGTTAAGGCGTAAATTAAGTGCAGAGACAAGGGCGTATTCTAAAAACGGAAGGGAAGGGATAGGTTGTTTGAACTTTCTGTTTTGTCATCCGTTTGTCTATCCGTTATTAACGCATCGTCTTGAAAAATATCGAGAAAAAAAATAAAATTCCTTTGAGATAACAAAAAAGGAGAAAAAAACGGTTGAATTTGGTTTCAGGTGTTTTCATAAAGCTTAGGTAATATGTATGTCTTTATTTAACCTATTCGTATCTATATATTAATAGGCAAGCACAAAACTTGTCGTCCTTTTTTCTCAGCTTGTGTGCATCGTAGGAGAAATTTGCGCATACCGTTAGAAAGGTAGTGTCCTGTAGATGAGCAGAATCCCATTATAATTTACATCGGTCCTCAGGAATACCCCCCAGTGGCCCTCAAAGTTTCAATGTTAATCTTATGGAAGGTCAATCTTAAGGAAGAAGAAGAAAGATTTCTTTTGATTTTATCAGGGGCACAAAAAACAGCTGTTCGTATGAAAAGCTTAAAACAGCTGATTTTGATCAACAACTGATTTGGATCAAAAACTGAATATAATTTTAGGTTAGGTAAATCAAGCAATAGCGAAGCATTGCCGGGTCCACTAGTAATAATAAATGTACTTTTTTCACAAACATGATTTCTCCTAATTTTATGTTAAAAAAATCGGTATTTTTTCTTAACTCTGTTCGGAATAGGCGGATTTTTGGAATAGCGGGACTCTACTGTACCTACTAGGAGTTATTACAATAGTATTGCTTGGTTTTGGAATAATCAGATTCAGTATGAATTAAATAAGAGAGAGAGGTATAGATGTAATGCTGCCATATTCCTATTTCAACCCTTTTCTTTTCTCTAATATATTCCACATTGTGTAAAACCAATATAAACTACTTTATTTTTAATTGGATGTGGTGGGACTGTCAAATATTAACCCTACGTGTGTTCGACTGCTCAATGAAAAATCATCCAATCACAATAAAACAAAAATTGTTGGAAAGGAAATGATTTAAACTTAAATTTTTGAACTTACAAATTTGTTCTAAAACGTTTATTTACATATGTAATCATCGTTTTAAAATTGTAGTTTTCTGAAAAGCTAATGCCGCGCGAATAAAACACAAAGAAATTACTCAAATTTGTCACTTGTCTAAAGCTCAATACCGCTCGACAGAAATATTTTGAAAAAAATATAAAACTGCCTTCCAATCAGACGTTACTCTTATAGTTTTGAAAATAAAAAGGTTTTTGTTTTTTTGAAAATATAAACCCTTGCAATTGGACAGTTTTCAACCAATGAAACAGCACATTTTGCATTCTCTTACAATTTGATATATTTGTATAGATATGTAGACAAAACTTCAATCTTTCGTTTGGTGTAAAAAAATAGAAATGACGTTTGTATTTGACCACAGTAAAACCAAGTTTAAATATACACAAAAATATGTTATAATTTTTTTCATTCTGTGCTTAAAGTACATATTGTGAAACAAAATACATATCACATTTGAATACACCGTTTATTATTATTATCACACAACTAAAACAATCACAGTATGCCTAGGTTATGTAACAGTAAGAACAAATTAATCCGGACTGAGCTGAAAAATGATCTAACTTAAAAAAAATTGCCATTCACCAGAGGTTTTCTAGTTCAGTAATGAAAGTTGTGAATCATCAGAGGCTTTAGAGTAGTATAGAGAGAGTAAGCCACTCACCAGGGGTTTTGAAGTAATGCAATAATTTGGTAGTCACCGGAGCTTTGAAGTGGGGTAGTGAAACTTTCCAGTCACCAGAGATTTTGGAATGGGGTAGTGAAACTTGTGAGTCACCAAATGTTTTGGAATGGGGTAGTAAAACTTGCCAGGTCCCAAAGGTCAAAGGTTGCAGTGGGGTAGTGAAACTGACCAGTCACCAGAGGTTTTGAAGTGGGGTAGTGAAACTTTCCAGTCACCAGAGGTTTTGGAGTGGAGTAGTGAAACTTTCCAGTCACCAGAGGTTTTGAAGTGGAGTAGTGAAACTTGCCAGTCACCAGAGGTTTTTGAGTGGAGTAATGAAACTTTCCAGTCAACAGAGGTTTTGGAGTGGCGTACTGAAACTTGCCAGTCACCAGAGGTAATGGAGTGGAGCACTGAAACTTTTCAATCACCAGAGGTTTTGGA
>JAGFPH010000143.1:803647-819767 GCA_018207615.1 Philaenus spumarius
GTAATGGAGTGGAGCACTGAAACTTTTCAATCACCAGAGGTTTTGGATTGGAGTAGTGAAACTTGCCAGTCACCAGAGATTTTTCTTTGGGATAGGGAAACTTTTCAAGTCACCAGAGGTATTGGCAGGGGCAGTGAAACTTGCCAGACACCAGAGGTTTTGGAGTGGGGTAGTGAAACTTTCCAGTCACCAGAGGGTTTTGATTGGGGTAGTAAAACTTTCCAGTCACCAGAGGTTTTGAAGTAGGGTAGTGAAAATTGCTAACCATCAGAGGTTTTGAAGTAGTGTATTAAAAACCTCCCTGTCACCAGAGGTTTTACAGTGTAGTAAAGGTGTGATTTGCCATTCATTAGAGTTTTTAATAGGGTAGTGACACTTATGAGTCATCAAAGGTTTTGAAGTGGCGGTAGTGATAGTTTGTCTGTCGTCATTGGTTTTGTAGTAGAATAGAGAAAGCTTGTAAGTCATCAGGGACTTTGGAGTTTGGCATTGAAAGTTTGCCAGTCACTAGAGGTTTTGGTACTCCAAACATGTCAGCCCTCATAGAATTTGGAGAAAAGTTTTTCACTCACAGAAGGTCGACAACCTGCTGCCACTGATACCTATTACTAATGTTTAGAGATGTGTCATGCATTCATATTCAGAAATTGTTACTATCGTTATAATTTTTTAAGGCAGTCCAGATTAATGAAATTCTACACTGGTAGGCAAACACTAAACCAAGCCTGTTGTACAGAATACATTTGAAATATTATACAATAGAAAATATGATGAGAAAGCACTTTGCTACTTTCTGTAATTTGATAAAATTAATTAATTTTACATTCGTTGATTGCTTAAAGATTAGATCAGATTTGACGACTGATTAGACGTTACATTGAAATCTTGATACTTCTTTTAGCTAAAATTCAACTACAAACTGTAATACTTCTTACTATTGGAGTTTGATAACTCTCTTGTAGGAACTAATTCAAATATAATTACTAACAACAAAAAACATTCTAAAAAATAATTTGTACACTCTTACTACACCATACAACTAACAGGTACAACAGGTGATAAAAATAGTCAAATACTTTTAGATTCTGATCAGACAGAAAAATCACTTGGTTATTCATATTTCATAAGCTGCCTCTAAGTATGACCAATATTTACCACTACAACACTTTAAACAAGAATCTTTGGTTTAATCAAATACGTATTTCAATTGCAACAGAAACCCTTTATAACTCGTCATTCCCTTTATACTTTCTATCCCTTTCTTGCGGACAGTAACAAGCTTCTTTCTGTGCGTCCTTAAAGTATTTACAACCAAGGACATTAGTTCCTGTATAGAGTAGTTTGGCACCAGTCTTACAACCTGAAACTAAAGAAAGGTTTGCATAGGTCCTGTAACAACAACGCTCTACAAAAAGCTTTTACAAAGCAACAGCCACCTGTTTTGTAATAGCGTAGAATATTCAAAATGACGTTAAATTTGTATTTTCTAAATGTGAGTTCACACGGTGAAACTACTTTGTGCAGGTTCAGTTGCAAAACTTAATTTTATGAACTGTGTATCCAGACAGTTTTAAAACCAATTCTAACTTTTGCAACACAAAATTTCTTTCTTGAGTTTTCGCCATTATTGTGTAGTTATTTAAACATGGAAAGGAGCAATAAATGGAGTAGTGTTAAATTTTGTAATTTCTTAACATACGATGTAATATCCAGAATCATGCGACTTAAGTTATAGAGACTTTAAAATAAAATACAATTAGCCCTGGAAGAAATTGTAAGAGAAATGGATATGCCGCTTTGACTTCTGGACGTTTTAGGCAATTTTATTATTTTTATCAAACCCAACTAATTTTAAATTACATGTCCACGCATTTCTTTCAAGAAATGATTTCGAAATATTGCCTAACATAAAAATTTGTGATTAAATAAATTTATCTCACATCTAGAGGAGAGGTTGGGAACAGAATATTTTCATAATTGAGTCATTGCTATACCTCAAATAGTTCCGGAGATAAAGCTGTTTAAAGTAAAAATTTTCAGTTTTATAATATAGATAGGATAAAAAAACTTTTAACTGTTTTAATGCACAATAAATTAATACGAATAACAATAAAACTAATGCTATTTTATTTTAACTAAACAAATTGGACCCAGAAATCGATAAAATAAACAAATAAATATAAGGAAAACAAATAGAAAAGATAAACAACAAAAATCAAAGACTTTATGTTAACAAACATCAAAGATTTTATGTTAGTTGGTATATCAAATAAAACAAAGAAAATAAATAATATTATAATTTCTAGTACAGTAAACATTAACCCTTTGACAGCAAAGAGTCGAGCTAAGCTTTTAAAAACTGTCTGAATACCGCCACAGGTTGAAGTGATCAGATTCGGCGGATTGTTTGAACAGTGCTACGGCTGAATCGGCTTTGTATTTTGTTTATTTCATCACTTTTATCATGCTAAATGTTTTGTATGCTTATGGAGAGGTTAGGAACTTGCCATTCATATTATAAAAACATATTTTTAGTTTGTCTTTTTTTATAACTTTTACGACTGTACAAAATTAAAAACTACTTGGCTCTCTGGCCAAATTAAGAGTAACAAGATATCTTCTCTTACTTATCTTAAGAATACTTTCGTACCAGTTTTACTGAGGTGATTTTATGTTATTGTACCATATCTTTGTTATTACACGAAATTTTACATACAAAATTCATCAAACACAGTGTTACCATAAAAATCGCTCTTTCTGAGAAAATGTAGTACTTGGTGAGAAAAACAACAAATACATTTTTCAATGTTAATATTTTTTTAATTTTCAGGAATTATTCTCAGTGGAATAGGGAGTAGCGTAAAATAAAGATTATAGGCAAAAAATTTTGTTTTCACATAGTTGCTAAGCTCTAATTTAAACATTTTATTTGTTTCCTTACTTGTTCAGTTGTAATAAAAATGAAATGTGGAATAAAAAATGTAGCAAATGTAGTTGTGGTACTTATAATTCCGAACCAAAAATAATCTATCTTTAATATTAGCTAAGCTACAATGGTTTATGTAAACATCTGTAAAAACAGCGAAAATTTAGTATTGGACAATGCCTCACGACAAAGTCTGATTACTGACCTAGGCGGTACTCGGAGTGTCCTAATGGAAACGGCAGTTTGGTCAAAGGTTAAATAACAAGCATACAAACAAAGTAATATTCATTCATATTTTAATATAATCTATATTGTTTGAACATTTAACAACTTTTATATCTTGGCCATCTATCTAGATCAACAGCAAAATTAACTTGAACTTCTATTAAATTGGAAATTTAGAACTTTTTTTCCAAATAAATTAGAATTTTTTGTGTGAACTTAAGAACCAATTTTACTACTTAAGGTTTGTCTATTTTATGTTTTTAATGAACAGTGGAGCTTAACCTCAATCAGCAAAATTGGGCTGATGTGACCGTTTAGCTTGATCTGGGCTCATAGAAGCAACAAAATTGCATAAAACTGGATTCAGCTAAATTACATTTATAACAAACCTAAAGTTAGATGTAACTTTCTATCAATCAATCACCACACATCTAGTATAACTGCAGTAGAACCTTGATTATACGAGCCTCGGTTATCCGAGATGAATTAGAAAGAAAAAAAAATAATAATAAAAACTTGATTTTTCAAAATCAATTCTGTTCACTTACAAAAATAAATGTAAGTTAATTGAACTTATTGATTTCGATAATGAATTTACAGCTTGAGATGATTTCTCAATAAGTAAATTTATAATAAAAGCTTTTGCATTAGATTTAACATAAAGAACACAGAAAGGCAGTTTGCCACAATGCTATGGGTGATGTTTAGCGGATGGGAATTATAGTGAATGACGAAGCAGTCTTGTTCCTATTATACCCTCCCTTCATTGCGGCATCGTATTTATGACTCAATACTTTCCTGCGAGTTGTTTCTTCCCCCTGCTACTGTATTTTGTTCTTTTGCTGTTGGTCTATGTTAAACTTTGTGAATGAGAGTTTAATTATGAGTGGAAAGCGAAATTAAAGAATTTTTTAAAAGTTTGTAAATTTATAACTTTTTAGTGTCTTTTATTTATGTATCTTTCTCTAAATAAAAATTTTTGCAGTTCAAAAATTTTAATTTGTACTTTTCACAAATCATATGTGCAGTAATGTAAATGTCTCTTTAATTTTTTTTTTTTTTTTACAGTAGCTTACAGTATCAAATTTATTTTATTTGAGTTCATTATCAAACCTTCTTTGTTTTTTTAACTTAGGTACATACCTCAAACAACCGTCAACAGTTCCAAATGGTGATTTCGGTGACTACCGGTTTCGGAAGTCTTAACCTTCCATTGTCAAGTCATAAGAAAATTAAAACTTAAAATAAATAAACAACACACTTAACACATAAATGACAAACATCACAAGTCCAAATTACACGGCACATAACGAAAATCCTGGTTTAGTCGGCTGGCCAGCATGTTCGTTATGTGTCGTGTAATTTGGACTTGTGATGGTTGTCATTTATGTGTTAAGTGTGATGGTTGTTTATTTTAAGTTTTAATTTTCTTATGACTTGACAGTGGAAGGTTAAGACTTCTGAAACCGGTAGTCACCGAAATTTCCATTTGGAACTGTTGACGGTTTTGTTTGAGGTATGTACCTAAGTTGAATTACTACTGCAGTTCAGGAGGCAAATCATTATGTACTTCTTTGTTTATTCAAAACTATTTATATTATTTAAAGCCAAATAAAATATATTTTGACGTAAGTATGGCTCAGCCTATAACGACATAAATAACGTGGAAACTCGCACCTCAACGGTTTTCTCACGGCCTACCGGGTTATCCGAGGTCTGCCCGGTCCCAATTACCTTGGATAATCGAGGTTCTACTGTATATCAATTTTGTCTTTTCATTTGACTAAATACTCTCTGACCAATATACGCACTACTAACCTGCCAATTTTCCAACCTGGTCATCACAAATATTATACAAACATCGTTTGAATATTAAATCACACGAGTCTCTATCGCTCCCACATGTTCCGTAACATATATCATGAGCATCGCAACAACTGGTCATCTCTTTGAATGGAAGGTTATTCATCTTTATCTGGAAATTCAATTTACATTGTATTAAATAGCAATATTTACAAATGTATAACTGTCCAGACCATAAACAACAGGTCTACTGTTTTATTCAGGGACGTATGATCTGAACCTGTGGCGCAAGAGGTTCGAGTATATTTTTTTAAATTAACCTGCAAAAATTACATTTTAGTGTATTTTTTAAAACTAAAAACCTCTTATTATCGATTAACTAGTTTTAACTACATTTAAAGTTTATTGTAAATTGTAGAAAATTGTACTAAATTTAGCATTTATAGATGTTAATGAATTTATTTATCTTCGACAAATATATGAATTTGTATATAAAGTCAGATTTACACATTATTAGAACATAAACGCAAAAACACAACACAATTTAAATAACAAAGAGCTTAAAAATATGAAAGAAAAAAACATAAATACAATCAAGATAAAAACAAGAGAACTTGTGAAAGAAATGTACTGTATAAATTTTAACCTGTAATGCCTGGCATGATACAAACTTTCCTGGTTCTGTAATTGCATATATCTGTATTTTATACATGATCACACTTGAATTAAAAAAAATAACAACATAACGTATACAAACACAAATAAGTGTAAGTACTCTGAGCATCATTTACAAGAATTTTACAACTTTGCGATATTTATGCCCCACAGCCTTATGGTTCTTTTCACAGGACTTTCCATATTCTGAACTCGAACCCCAAAGAATTCCATAATTCAGATAATGATATACTAGCCCATAATAGGCAATTAATAGTATCAAAGTACCCCAGTATAGTTTCAAATTTATGAGGACAGATAAATATACCCGAGCTAATTTTGGCACTAATACTGCTAATGCGGTCATTACAGTTAAATTATTAACAATTAGAAGACCTAAAATCTTTGCACTTCTTCAAGTCACCTAGCACGACACTTGGTGTTTGATTTGAACTGTGCTTTCTAATGAAATGTAAGTACAGTACTTGGTTTTATACGGATTGATTACAATTCATCCACGATTTGGGAGGAAGTTGTGTAACTAAATGGCAAATGATTTTTTTATGAAGTTATTTCTCAAACCAAACAGTCAAATTATTAACTAACATCATTAGGCTCAATTCCAGACGAAAGTCATGTCGATCGAATTTTTAGAAGAACACATCGCCAAACCTTGAATTTAAGGGGAAGGTTTCACTTCTGCTGCTGACCCCAGAGAGAGGTGCATATTGTTTTCTTTTTATGATGTCGCTACAGCCTAGATAGCCTGCGTCGCGTGTAAATACCACCTTTATCCAGACCATGAGATACGAAGTATTCTGATCTATTTTAAATTTAAAGTATAAATTAAATGTATTTTTATGAAGTAAATCAATATATCAAACCGTTCAAATGTGCATTACTAGCATAATTTTGTTTGTACACTATTACATTTTGGCAATGCTATCAGAATACTTTATTTTGTAGCTAAAGCTAACGCAATATTTGATTTATCTAAATTGTAAATAAAAATGGCTGGACTTTAAACATGATGAATTTGCAGTATCTCAAGTTTTGCAACTCTTATAATTTCTTTAATATTTGTCTGCTACAGTTTTTATTTTTGTTTTTAAAATCGGTGAACAGTTTTACTTTCACAATACTATAAATACGTATGTGTATTGTATTCTTTATAAAACCAAATCGATTTTATATAAACTTTCGCTTTTGACCTGCTGATATGTTATACCTTATTTAGTTATACCTGATATATAGTTAATTACCTTATTTAGTAGTCGGAGCAATTCTTAATTATCGTGAAAAACACTACAGCTGTTTCTCTGATCACAGTCGGCTTCGTCAGGTGCAGGATACTTAAATAAAAACACATTAACACAACACTGAACATATATGACACTAACAACACGATAGAATAATCAGAGGATAGCTCTTCGTTAAATTTTACACTAAAAGTACCCGGGAGTAGCCACATCGTAGTTCCCTTGCTTCCGGACGGATACTGAAACTGAGGACAAGAATTATCTGCTGTAGAAGTCTATTATATTTACTTAAGATTTGATAGTATGTCGTAAATTGGGTTAGCCGCGAAATTCAATTTCTCGTTAAGAAGTATGTTGGAGTATTTCTTTTGGGTAGTGTATATGTTATATTTCTCCAATACGTCGAGACGGTGTCCCTTCCTCTCATTATGAATAATAGTTAGACTGGTAACTGATATCTGTGTAATTGTATTGTATTTATTAAGTGTTCGGCAAAATTGGAAGTGTGTTTGGAGAGAGTATTTTTATGTAAAGGTAAATGTTCTTTAAACCTTTGGGCAAATGATCTGCCAGTCTGACCTATATAAATTTTGTCGCAGTCATCACACTTGAGTTTGTATACGCCACCATTGTCATATTTATTCGTATTGTCGGCCTTCACCTAGGTGTTGAGGATGTTACCCAGGCTGATGGAGGTGCGGTACGCCAAGTTAAAACCATGTTTGCGGAATATGTTGCTAGTAGGACGGTCCAGAATGTGGTTATATTTTATCGGTACACATTTTCTGTTTTCCTGTTCTTTTGTAAGTTTGAATTTGGTATTGCGATTGCTGAATTTCTTTTTATGTTTATAAATTAGTTTATCTATTATCTCGGATTTGAAACAATTCGCATTTGCTATTTGTTTTATTATCAATATTTCATTCTTTAGGCCATTTTGGCTCATATGTATACAAGTGCTCTGTTTACGAAACTGTTATATGCGCCTAGCTTGTGTAATTGCGGGTGATAGGAACTATTGTGTATGGTGTGGTCTGTTTTATATAGATTTTGAATGTGTGTTTATTATTAAGTTTAGATATAGTTAGATCAAGGTAATTTAGGCTGTTGTTGGATTCTACTTCGGAGGTGAACAATGGTTGGATGTTGTTCAAATAATTTGTAAATAGATCTATCTGTCTTCTTGTACCATCAGACAGATTATATCATCCATGTATCGGTGGTAGTAGATGATGTTTTTGAAGAATTTGTTATTTAAGCTCATTGTATGGTTATTTTCAATTTCATTAAGAAATATTTCAGACAAGATGCCCGAAAGAGGTGATCCCATAGCCAAACCTTTTCCTGTAAGAATGTTTCGTTATTGAAGCTGAAGTAGTTCTGAGAGAGACATATTGAGAGTAGGTCCACCAATTCTTTTGTCGCTTCTTCTGATAGTGTGCTGTTCTTTAGTTTTACTTTCAGGATATCTATTGTTTCTTCTACGGGTACGTTATTGTATAGGTTATATATATCGAAGCAAATCAATGTATGTCGAGGTAATATATGACCAATTTTGTTTCACGATAATTAAGAATTACTCCGACTACTAAATAAGGTAATTATCTATATATATGAGTATGTGTTTGCGTGGTAATGCTAAAAGTAACTAAGCACCATTATAGTTGACACTAACAATCAATCTTTGTAATGCAAAGCTAACTTGCAGAACAAGTACTATGTACAGATTCATTGATATACAGTATTTTACTTAAAATAAAACAGTCTAACTCTGGAGACTGAGTAAAAAACAATACCCTTTAAATAATTAAAACACATTTTTTGTTTCAAACATTTAAAGCCAATAATAATACTAGAGTAAATACTTTAAAATCATAATAAAGAGAGTAACATACCAACCGTATGGTATGTATAACGAGCAGATAAATCAGTTTAAACTAAAACCATACTACTTCCCACGTAAAGCATTTAAATATATTATTTTCAAATCTCAGTGCTCAGTGGAGGTTGTTGTTGAAGAATCTAGAAATACAGTCAAACATAGGTCAAGAGTTAAAACATTATTTTAAAGATTTCTTAAAAGTAAACAATTTGAAAAAGAAGATTTGGCTTACGGTACATGGATGTTTCAAGATGGCAGCACTAAACGTAAAAATTTGAGTTGTTATATTTTTACAATTAGGCCTATTCAACGGTTTTGTTATCACAACTCAAAATTTTACCCTTTCAAGCAAAATTCAACTTGGGACACAAAATGTTGAACGTTGAAAAAACAATATCTAAAAAATTTCAAGATCGAGTTGGATATTAAATTGAAAGGCTTAAACCTGAAAAGTTTTTGTATTTAAACTATGGTCATATTGAAAATTCAACAAAAAAATTCAAAATGGTGGTAAAAAACTAATTTTTACGTTTTGTATAAGCTTTTTTTGTATAAAAAATGGAAGCGCATGGGGAAGATAAATAAATTTATTTCAGTTAGTTATAAATTTGTTTTACATATCAAATTATAGTGAGTAAATAAACAGTGTTATGAAGGTTAAAAACAAAACAAGACAAGGTAAGCCAACATTTAGAACATTATATGTTTTGATTCATTTGCTCGTAATACGACTGCCAATGGTAGTCTTTACGTTCTGTATACAAGCCCATTGGTCTGCTGGTAACATCTACTACCTTAGTCTTTATTATCGGTTGCTATTTGCACCGGTGACATTTTCAACTGGACATACACAACATTAAAATCTGTGCATACATTCCACATCAAAATAACACATATTTATATAATACAACATACAATAGTACACATTTAGAACAACAATGTAGGCCTAAATGTTTTAGAGCTATAAATGAAAATCGTTTACATTTTACATATCATGTAAAGACAGGTTTTATTTTAATATTGTTTATTATTTCTTTATCATTTATAGGCCTATATTTGTATTTACACTGTACTTGTACTGATAGAGTAATAGGCCAGTTAAATAAGATCATTTTGGAGCCATTTCTAGAAATAAATGTTGGAAAGCTGGAAATCATTTTGATCGCTTTAATTGACATAAAATTGAAGTATCCTAGGTTTGCACCACCCCCCGCTGCGAGCTTCAAAGGAGGGGTCCAAAAAACCCCAATATTTTCGGCCTTTTTTCAGTTTTTTGCTTTTAACTCCTAAAGTAAGCATCTTACAGAAAATGTTACTCTTTCATAAATTAAAGAGCACTAAATTCTGCGTTGATTAGTTACCCACAAAGTTTAATTCGACCGAGAAATATTGTCCAAATCAATGGTCAAAAAATGATGATTTTTACCAACTTTGCTTAAAAAGTTACTATTAAGACTTTTAAACGTCCGTAACGTGGAATCGGCTGTTCTAAATGAAAAGACGTACTGAATAAAAGTTGTAGGACATTTAATTCTGCGTTCAGCAAGTACCTAACATTTCAAATTCGATCAAGTTTACAGATAGAAAATTAAATTTTTCGATCTGCAGTTATACGCGTAGCAGTCCGCCAAAAGGTACATTCCAGTCACAAATCTACTCCCCACTAATTTATTAAGTTTAGAAATTGGTATTCTTAATTAAAAACTCATCAGTAAAATTTATAATAATAATTTTTGAGAATATGTAAGAAAAAACTAATTTAAATTAAGGATACATTTAAATATATTGTCAATGAAATATTGAAACAGGAATGTATAAGTTTGGAATTTTTTGATATGTATTATTGCATTTTGTATTTGCAAATAATAATAAGAAATAATATTTATATACAATTAAGTCAAAAATAAAGTCATCAATAAAGTTTTTGAAGTGGAAGGTTCATAAAAAATATAGAGTCGACCGACATTGGTTCTTCTGTGGTATACTGTAGTAAGAAGGGATCCTGTTATCTCCTATAATAGTACAACGCATTTAGAATGGCGAGCGGGCTGTGCTTGCGCAGGAAAGCCCGCCTCCAACCAACTTCAGTCTCAGTCAAATAGTAAAAAAAGGACAGTCAGTGTCAAGTCTGCACAGACGTGCGTGGCTGTGTTGTATATGTGGTGTGTATAAAGCCAAACTTTGAGTCCAATATTTCCGTATGGTAACAATAATGAAATGCTTCATACATGCTGAAAGAGTAGGTGATGGAACGGCCATCTACGAAGTGTACAGCAAATGTTGCCATTCTTTCACGCTAGTGGATATTTTCTGTATGCTAAATCGTGCCAACTGTATTTGCAGGACATGGCTGACCTTAAATCCAAACTTCCTACTGAGGACTATAATAGTTTTATGGTCAAAGGCTTTTTTATAGTACGAAGATCTGAAAAATCGTGGTCTGGTATATGGTCAGACATGACCACTGAGCAAACTTTAATGCGATCTATCAAAAGTCAAGGTGGGTTGAGTGGTGGAAGAGGCATGACAGATAGTGATCTCATGAAGTGGATTTCGTCTATGCCTGCAATAATGGAAGTGTCTCTGCAAATAGAACAATTTTGTGGCGTTACCTTCTCCACAACAGAGCAACACGTTGATGCCAGATTTTCTAGAATTCGACAAGATGAAACAGATGTCATGAAGTTTTTAGGCTGGTTTTCAGAACATAATCCTTTTCCAGTTGGAGAAAGCATCATGTCAATCAGCACTGTAGTAGTAGGGGACGAAAAGGTAAATTGTCATCAAGTTTATGAGATTGGGATCCAATGTATGGAAAATATAATAGGCAGCAATTTCAAGGATGTGAAGTTTCAAAGGAAGAAACGAGTGTCACCCTTTAAGTGTGCTACTTCCAAAGTCAGGATTCATGACGAGGATATACCGGTCAGCTCTGCTACTATTTTCAGACGCATTTCATTTTTCAAGAAGTCTGACGAAGATCTCAAGAAATACTTTGAATTTGAGCTGGCACCTTACCCACTTTCAATTTTTGATGACATAGGAATGCGAAAAACACGTAAATCTGTTTTTTATTACTTATTTGACCCTTTCACCAGTGAAATGACCCTGTGTATGTCATTGATGGTGGATTTCTTCTGCACCGATGGCAGAGTAAAGAAAGGTTTCACATATCCTAACGAGATATGTTGATTACGTGAAAAAATATTACGGAAAACCAGGCACCACCTTCGTGTTTGATGGGTATCCAGAAGACGCATCCAAGAGGAGCACGAAAGAAACTATGACAGCTACTATGTCAAAAGAGCAGTTTTTATTAAATTTAATGACCACAACAAGCATCGCCTCATTTCTATGCTTCGTTCGAAGCTGGAGGATGAAGGGTTTCTGGTCAGTGGAAGATGCTGACCGAAACATTGTCACGACTGATGTAGGCATGGCAGAGACGTCATCATACGTTGCGATTGTTGGAGAGGACACGGATCTCCTCATCCTCCTCACAGCTATTGCACCAAACTACAGCAATCATTGATGAAGCCTGGAAAGGGTGCGTGTGAGAACACTTTATACTCTCCCACTAAATTCAAGTTTTCTGATGCTGCCAAAACCAACATCCTCTTTTTGCATTCCTTCAGCGGTTGTGATACAACTCCAGCATTTTTCCGGCAGGGAAAAATCAAATTTGTCAAGACTCTGGAGAAAAACCCACTGTTGCAAGAGGCTGTGACTATATTTAACAGCGACTGTGCCACCCCAGATGAGATAGATTTAGTTAGTCAGAGATTCCTCGAAGCTGTTTATGGGGATAAACACAGCCAGGCTTCACTCAATACCATAAGGTACGACCACTTCATCAAAACAATTTCCAAGAGCACAATGAACCTGGTATCCCTAACACCAACTCAGGCTGCTGCTCGCGAACACTCTCTAAGGACATACCACCAGGTCCAGATGTGGCTGGGACGGGAGAAAGACCCCCTCCAGTGTGGATGGAAGATGACTGGAAAAGGCTTGCTCCCCAGAACAACAACAAAAGAACCAGCTCCAGCAGCGGTTGTGCAGAGTGTATCATGCAAGTGTGCAATGGGGTGCCGAGGAGGATGCAGCTGCCGGAAAGTAGGGTTGAAATGCTCCTACATATGCTACGAGTGCAAAGGGCAGTCCAGCTCAAATGCTCCCGATGATGAAGCATCAACCCTTATCAGTGAACATGGCTTGGAACTGCTCGTTGAGGATTTGGATGAATCAGGTACCTATTACATTTACACTCTGTCTTTATAAAATTGCTTGTATTACTATGTTTTTTAGTTAAACATTTTCATTAACTGTACTTAGACGTTTACAGATTCACGTATTTCAACGTTCATTCACTGATTCAAGTTCCCTACTATTTAATCTGACTAAAAAACAAATTCAAATTCTGATTCAAATTCAAAATCAAATGCAAAGTCTGATTCAAATTCAAAGACATATTCTAAATTTAAAGTCAAATTCGACTTTATTTTTTTGTTACAGAGGAACAAATTACATAAAAAGAATTAGAGGTTGGCAGTGAGTATACCACAGAAGAACCAATGCCTGATGAATCTGTTTATGGGCCTTCCACTTCTAAATGCCAAAAACTGTATTAATATCTTTATTTTTGACTTAATTGTATATTGTATATAATTCTTATTAGTTTTAGCAAATACAGTGGATTATGTCTATAAATACAAGAAGTGCCCAAAAATCTAAAATATTTAACATTCTTGTTTTGATATTTCATTCACAATAATTTAAATGTATCATTAATTTAAAAAAGTGTTTTCTTAAATTTTATTAAGAGTTAATATTACAAATGTTACTGATGAGTTTTTAATTAAGAATACCAATTTCTAAACTTATTTAGTGTAGAGTAGATTTGAGACTGGAAGGTACCTTTTTGCTGATTTCTACGCGTATAACTGCAGATCGAAAATTTTAATTTTCTATTTGTAGACTTGATCGAATTTGAAATGTTAGGTACTTGCTAAACGCAAAATTAAATGTCCTACAACTTTTATCCAGTACGATTTTTCATTTAGAACAGCTAATTCCACGTTACGGACGTTTAAAAGTCTTAATAGTAACTTTTTAAGCAAAGTTGGTAAAAATCATCATTTTTTGACAATTGATTTGGACAATATTTCTCGGTCAAAGTAAACTTTGTGGGTAACTAATCAACGCAAAATTTAGTGGTCTTTAATTTATGAAAGAGTAAAATTTTCTGTAATATGCTTACTTTAGGAGTTAAAAGCAAAAAACTGAAAAAAGGCCGAAAATATTGGGGTTTTTTGGACCCCTCCTTTGAAGCTCGCAGTGGAGGGTGGTGCAAACCTAGGATACTTCAATTTGATGTCAAATAAAGCGATCAAAATGATTTCCAGCTTTCCAACATTTATTTCCACCTCCAGGTCTTATTGAACTGGGCTATAAGTCAGAATACAAATTATGATCTTACAAATACTTTGTTATGTTTTATTATTATTGGCTTTGACCTTTTAAAACCTAAATGTATTTTATAGCTAATTCGAGAATATGGTTTCTATTTGTGTTTCAGAAATAATTTTTTTTTACAGGACTTGTTCTTTCTAAAGTTGCTCACTACAAAGATTGAATGTTAGAGTCGCCATTGACATATTGTGTTCTAATATAAAAATATCTATAGGTCTCGCCAGATACCTTAAGAGATGAACTAGATATTGCACCAAGGTGAGGATGAAGAGCGGGATAACTTAGTTGTAGAATCCCTAACTGAAAACACCGGGTTTTGCCACCACATCTTAACTTTTATTACTCATGTTACTGACAACACTTAGCAATAATTTTATCAGTAGAAGAGTTGGTGTAATATTACAGGGTCATCCCCTAAGCAATCTGGTGAGACCTTAAAGTACCATAAAGCTTACATACCTCCATTCCCTTTACTCCACACCCATTGCTGTGAGGTTTGTGGTATTTGTTTGGAACTGGTCTTTTACCTAAAAAAATATATAGATATGATCAAACTCAGTCATAAGGTACAACAAATGGCTGCCCGCTATATAAACTGAAACACTATCTGACCTAACAATATTATACTGATTTAATTTATTTTAATTGGGAAAAGAGGTTTCTGAATATAAAACTATGTACAAAGTTCCGCTAGCAATTATGATTTTGTGTTTTAAATTCTGTTCATTTGTTTCACCAGTCATTTCAATTTGTTAAACGAGGATTACATAGTAATGAGTATGAGGCTCACACTAATCAATTTATTGCCTACACAGAGGTCCTACAAAATGTGTATGTTCAATATATCTCTAATGTGTTAAAAAAAATTTTCCTCACACTCGTAGAAAACCAATAATTGTTTAATTGAATTTTAGTAAGGAAAATAATATTTTTTTAAAATTTAATATGGCCTCTCCCATCCCAATAGCAGTCCTTACACCCCCTATTAATTAATAAAAAATCTATTAGACTTAATTCAACTTTCGATCGGGTGCATTGATTTTGAAACACAGCCTGGCGTTCAAGGAAGAAATCCTCTGGGTTTAATATATAAAAACAAGAGTATTAACAATTATATTTATTCAATACAAAATTGTGTTCCTACAAGTGTAGTTACTAATGTTCAGGTCTACACTTAAACACAAACCTAATCTAAAAGTTAGAAATACAAATAATTGTTTCAAAGTTTGAAATCAGCTGTTAATGGAAATATTAGAGCAAACAGCTGATTAATGTGACAACACTTAACACATTTAATTATTATTAATTTAGTACGACGCACCCATTGCCTTAAAATGTTTAGTATAGTGTGTGTTCTTTTTAAGTCCAACAGATGGTGCTGTTTTTCAAAAAGTAGGTATATAAAAACATGCGTGTATTCGAATGCAATGTTGTGTCAAAATTTCATAGCAATCGGTGTATAACTTTCGGAGATTTGAGATTTTGAACAAACTAACATTTACATTTTTATTTATATAGATTGTCTGTGTATATGTTACCGGCAAAGTACGAAATCAGGCATTATATAGAATGACTAGTCATTCTATACAATGCCCGCAGGCGCATCAGGCAAAGTATGAATTATTTAGAAATTTACATTGTAAAGTGCCGACATGTTTTTCTTACCGTCCTGACAGCGTTGCCGGATTGTTCTTGTTCTTTTTTGTGTAGAAACGAAGAGTTTAGGCAACTCATTCTAATTATAAATAGTGTGATAATACTACGAAATATTATAATTACCGTATATAAATATTATAATCATACTGTTTTCGGCAAAACACTGTGACTAAACAGTTTAGGTAAGTCCTCTAGTTTTTTTTTTAATTCTAATTATATAAAGTGATAATACGACGAAATATT
>JAGFPH010000143.1:822684-886092 GCA_018207615.1 Philaenus spumarius
CTAAAGTCTGTTTGCATTGCTTATCTTTTGTTTACTCATGCAAGCCATGCGGAATGCGACAGGAAGGGACTGGCCCAACCCATTAAGGCTAAAGTCTGTTTGCATTGCTTATCTTTTGTGTACTCATGCATGCTAAATCAAGTTAACGCGGAATGTGGCAGGAAGGGACTGGCCCGACCTTTTAAGGCTAAAGTCTGTTTGTATTTGCTTAACTTTTCTTTGCTCATGCAAGCCAAATCGAGTTAATGCGGGAGGAAAATACTGGTTGACCCGTTAAGGCTAAAGTCTGTTTACATTGCTTATCTATCTTTTGTTTACTCATGCAAGCCAAATCAAGTTAACGCGGAATGCGACGGGAAGGGAATGATCCGACCCATTAAGACTAAAGTCTGTTTGCATTGCTTACCTTTTGTTTACTCAAGCAAGCGGAATGCGACTGGTCCAACCCATTAAGGCTAAAGTCTGTTTACATTGCTTATCTATTGTTTACTCATGCATGCCAAATCAAGCTAATCCGTTTCTTGCTGTAGAATATTCAGCCAACCCGTTCTTTGCTGAAGAATATTCAGCCAATCCGATCCTTGCTGGAGAATATTCAGCCAATCCGTTCATTGCTGGAGAATATTCAGCCAACCTTGTTTCCCCGAAACTTGTAGTTTACGATAAGTTAAAACTAACGTAGCAAGGGACTAGGGAAATATTATCGTCTACTAACATGCAAGCTCTTGTAAAGTATAAGTACTCATTTCGTAATTGATCATAGTTAATGATTCAATAGTCTAAGGTATTATAAAAGGTAGTTAGTTAGTAATTAATGTTTTTCCATAGAGTTCCTCAGGGAATTCGGGAGTATATGAATAGCACCGTAAGAGTTTATATTCAGCCAACCCGTTCCTTTCTGGAGAATATTCAGCCAACCCGTTCCTTGCTGGAGAATATTCAGCCCATCCGTTCCTTGCTGGAGAATATTCAGTCAACCCGGTCCTCGCTGGAGAATATTCAGACAATCCATTCCTTGCTGGAGAATATTCAGCCAACCTCGTTTCCCCAAAGCTTAATTTACAATAAGTTAAAACTACTACTGTAGCTTAAGGGACAAGGGAAATATTATCGTTTACTAACACCCAAGCTCTTGTAATACATGAGGACTCATTTCGTAATTGATCATAGTTAATGATGCAAATAAGAAACATTAATGACTAACATTAAGGCTAAAGTCTGTTTGTATTTGCTTAACTTTTCTTTACTCATGCAAGATAAATCAAGTTAATGCGGAATGCAGCAGGAAGGTACTGGTCTGACCCGTTAAGGCTAAAGTCTGTTTACATTGCTTATCTTTTGATTACTCATGCATGCCAAATCAAGCCAATCCGTTTCTTGCTGAAGAATATTCAGCCAACCCGTTCCTTGCTGGAGAATATTTAGCCAGTCCGTTCCTTGCTAAAGAATATTCAGCCAATCCAATTCTTGCTGAAGAATTTTCAGCCAACCCGATCCTAGCTGGTGAATATTCTGCTACCTCATTCCTAAAGAAACATGTTAAGAAGTAGGCCTAGTGAGTTCGGTTGTTCCAACGATTCGTATAGTTTAGAATACAACACCAGAGGTGTAGTAAAAACTAGATACGTTAGGTCGCGGTAACACTAGGGTAGCTGTAATCAACACGCACTCATCCCGGAAAGGAGCTTTTGGCGGTGATGAAATATCAACCCTCGTATTGTCGGACAGTCAGTGCTCGGCGTAAGTGGCAAACTACTCAACTGACAACTCTATGTTACTTGTATTGAATATTTTATCCACTAAAAATGATCCAATCACAATAAAACAAAAACCATTGGAAAGGAAATGATTTAAACTTTAATTTTTGTATTTACAAATTTGTTCTAAAATGTATATTTACATATTATGTAATCATCATTTTAAAATTGTAGTTTTCTAAATAGCTAATGCCGCACGAGAAAACAAAAAGAAATTACTCAACTTTGTCACTTCTCTAAGGCTCAATTTCGTTCGACAGAATTGTTTTGAAAATAATATATAAAGATACCTTAGGATTCGTCCAAATTTGAACTTTCAAAAACTGCCTTCAAATCAGACGTCACTCTTATAGTTTCAAAAATATAAAGTTTTCTGAAAACCTTTGCAATTGGACAGTTTTCAACCAATGAGAAAGTATCCTATGAATTCTTTAAACCTTTCTCTACAAAAAAGCTATGAATCACTTTTGGTTTGGGGTATATAATTAATATTTGGCTAGGCTATATAACAAAACCGCAACACACACATTTTTCACTTTATAAAATTCTATAATATATAAATGCTTAATGTTTACCGTAGGCTAAATTATTTCAAACTACAAACTACGGATATTCGATATAGCCTATATATCGATGTTCACGATTCGATACATTGCATCAATCTGATATATTTAACAAGGGCTTAATATATTTGTTAGAACTAAATATATTTTATACATATTATTTATTTATACATATTATACATAGGCCTAGATGTATTTTTGGTATTTGTTTACTTGTCAATCAAAACTAAACTATAAATTCACAAACCTGAACTTTTTCTTAATAAATATATAGTATTTATACACTTCACTGAAGCTGGGAAAGCAATATTTAACCATCTTCAACACGTACGATATTAAAAACTTTCAAATCAAAAGTTCGTTATAGGAATTTACATTGTAAAGTGCCGACATGTTTTTCTCAGCGTTCTCCCAGCGTTGCCGGATTTGTCTTGTTCTTTTTTGTGTAGAAACGAACAGTTTAGGCAACTCAACTAAGTAAACATACTGTGACTAAATAGTATAGGTTAGTACCGTTTAGGTTTTTTTTAAATTTTAATTATATATAATGACTGTGATAATAACAACGAAATATAATCATACTGTTATCGGCCAGATGAAGTTAAAAGTAAACATACTGTGACTAAATAGTATAGCCTAGGTTAGTACCTTTTAGGTTTTTTTTTAAATTTTAATTATAGGCCTATAATGGGATAATAACGTAGAGATACAGATTTATACACACCCTATTCAGTACAATAACCTATTGTTCGATTTGGCAAAGTTGATGAAATTCTATTTTAATTACGCAGTTACAGTGTAGATTCTATTGTTCTTAAAGGTACGATGTTATTGTTTGCGTAATTTACGTTTTGTTACATTATTTTCCAATTTTATTGCTTTGTGAGTACTTTTGGGATTAATATTGTTTACTTTATTTAATTCTTACGTGTTTGGTGTATGTTAAGTGATTTATTTTCTTATAATTACGTGAAATATTGCGGAAAAGTCGAAACTTAACCTTATAATTTCAACTTTTATTTCTTTCATAACTTCTATAAATATTATTTCCCGGGAAATTTTTTTGTTGATTTTACAATCAGTTAGATTATTATACCAAATTCCCTTAGAAATTGATTGACAAGTTAAAGTAAAATTTTACCGTATTTTTTATCGAAAAAAGTTTTAGCCTAACCCTAGAACTGTAAATGTTAATTTTTTGCAACGCCAAGCCATTTCGGTGTGTGTGCAAGCAAATTTTCAAAAATTCACCAAATATAGTAATTCTATCCCAATCCAAAAGTGTTGTGTGGCTTTATTGTAGAGAAATGTTCAAATAATTCATATATATGCTCGCAATTAAAAAATGTATTGTTGTAAAATTGTAAAAGTTATTAGCTCAAGAAACAAAAAATGTTCAGTAACGAAAGGAAATGTTCAACTTTAGGCCTACCGTACATAACAAGTAGTAAACATTTTTTGTAACTTTTTCGTAAGCGTAAAAAAGTTTCGTAATTTAGTTCTAAATAGAACTGTATAAAAGCATTTATCAATTTCAAAGTTCTTATTTTGAAAACACCAGTTTTTATGTTCCAACTACAAGGGTGCTACCAAAACTAGGCCTACTTTATAACGTAATTTAGGAATATTTGCTTTTCCCAAAAATGAAATAATATTATAACAAAGTGTAGAAAATAAATCAAAGAAAAGAACTGTATAACAATGTATACATGTCTTTTCTTAGTTCAAAAAAGTGTTTGAATAATATCTACTTGAATAACAAAAGTGAGGACAAATGTCTGAACTTCCCATCCTTGCTACACATACAAAGAAACGCACGTAAACGGCCTATCTATTGCATGTTAGAAAAGTCCGTTGGGTTCAAAATTCAAACTTAATTTGAGACCGTGAAAACACAGACTTTCCCACGGTCCTACACAACAAACCTGTCTAGTAACCCATATTTGTTTCAAACTAAATGTTAGCTTGAATCATTCTCTACTCAAAGGTACGGTAGCAAAAGATTTCTAAAAATAGATTGACATCACCCGTCTTTCACGTGTTATAAATAAGGCTGTTTAATGGTTGGAAAAGTAACCAATGCAAGGGTCTACAAAACGACCCATATCTGTAGCTATATTTGACGAAATTTTGATTGGCTGGAAACTTTATTTAGAGGGAAGTTTTGGGACAAAATCCGCGCGACAATTGAGTTGTAAAAAACTAATAAACTGCAACGGTGATTATGTATATAAATAGATGTTTTAGAAAACACTTGTAAATACAAAAATTAAAGTTTAAATCATTTGCTTTCAAACAGTTTTTGATTTATTGCGATTGGATGATTTTTAGTGGGTGAAATATTAAATAAAAGTTGAGTTGTCACAGACTACACAATTCACTACGGCAGGGCGTTGAGACCACTCAATTTGAGTGGTCTGACAGTTAGAGGGTTAAAAAGCCTGAAGTTTTTAACTTACAGACTCTAGTCACAGTATGTTTCCACTTTGTAAACATATATAGCCTAAGTTAGTAACATTAATGAAGTTGTTTTGTATAGCAGAAAACAAGCATTAAAAAAAAATAAATAGCCATCATCATTTGCAACATATCAGCTGAGGATCTTACCAAAAATTAAAAATGCCTTTCAACCCGTTGCAATGTGCTTAGGTTGGCAAACCCCTCTCTTTTCTAAAAGGAAAATGTAATTTGAAAAGATGTTAACCAGGGAAGTGTGTTATAAACTTACACCAAGAACAAAAGTGTATAGCAAATTATTTAAAACACAAATAATATACTGTACCTACCATTAGGACATGAGTATACACAATCCTCTTCTACTGTATCTTCCCAGGCATTTTTTACAAATTTAAAATGAGATGCCATTTTTTCTATTTGATTCAATGTATCCCCTAAAAGGTTTTCAGTATTCAAAACAGCATCTTTTAAATCTTCGACTATGTTAATACATAATCCGTTTTTAATAAATATTAATAATAGTGTCCAAATTAATGTACTTTTAACATGACCAGGTACAGTTTCCATAACTGTCTTTGAATAATGGAATTCGCACAAATAATAACTAATTTAAAACCACGAAATACTTCCTAACCTATAATAACATTACGTGTACATAAGCCACAGAACAAAAATAATACATTGAAATATACATATAAAATTATACACGTATGTGGATGTGCAGTAAATTAAAAAACAAATAAATATTTATTTATAGTGCTGCTCCTACATATTATGGACCAATAGAAAAACGGTTTGTACAAAAAGCAATATCGACTAGATCAAACATTTTGTTAGTACACTACACAGATTTCTGACACTCATTCTAGTCATTCAGTGTTAATAAAATTTATGTTATAACATACTATTAGCTTTGATTATAATATACATTTATATATTATAGAAGGTCCATAATCAAAGCTATTAGCCGTGAGTATCTAAATAAAACTGTAGAAGTCCTTTTACGTATGTGAAATCTGTGTAAAATATAATATAATGTATTATTTGAATTGGGTGCACGCCTTTATCAACCGTGCGGGAATTTAAAATTAATTGGTTTATTTTAGAATGGAATTTAAACGTATAATTTATGTTTTATAAAATGTTCATTTGTGAAAAATAATAAATATTATCCTTGATTATACATACAGATATCCCACCTTATGGACTATACGGTGAGAGAATACCCCAGCGCATTCTGGGTAAAACTAATTGTACTTCTTAAATTTATTGCTATAATTTCAATGGTAATGTGCTGCCCACTAGCATTCTAAATCTAAAGGAGCATTGCTTTTAACGAAAAGAGAGAGGAGAGTAAATCGAGATAGAACCATTGTATTTGGATAACCTAATATTATTCATCATCTATGATAGAACATACCTTGGAGATTGAAGGTATAGGCCTCTTGGTAATATTATCTCTGGTATAGGCCTCTTGGTAATATTATCTCTGGTATAGGCCCAGATACCTTATACAATGCTTATACCTTATGTTTAAGGTATCTGGGGTATAGGTAAAGCCTACATCCTACATCTACAGGAAGTAATCTTCCTGTAACAAGTGGGGGAGTGTGAGATCAGTTAGTTCGTTTATTTCTTTTGCATTTATTTATCTTTTGCTTGTTATTTACAAATTATTTTAGGTTATTTACAAATTAATAATGTTTTGTAAAAACAATCAAAATAATTATGCTACTAAAACAAAACATGTATAAAAATTGGTGTGTAACCAATTCCTAGCAATCGGGATTTGTTCAAAAGAATTTTATTTTATTGACCGAGCGTAAGCGAGGTCTCCGTTTTAACTCGACCGTTCGGCATTTCGTCTGTATGTCTGTCTCACGATTACGGCCAAACGCCTTGAACGATTTTGATGATTTTTTCCATGATTGTTCCTTATTCCTAGGCCGAGCCATGTATATATACGGTTTTTTCCATTTTTCGCCCCTTAAATAAAATAAAAATGGCGGCCGGACCGTTTCTCTCAGTGTAAGCTTTTTTCCAAAGCCAGTTTGTGGCTTAACCGTAAGTCGAATTTAAAAACTAATAACATTTTGCTAAAAGCAAATTAAATTTTAAACAAAATTGTATTCTTGATTTTTTCCGTATCTCTAACGGTAAGGTCACAAATTGGCCGTAAACTTCGAATTTGTTAAAAATCGTCTATGTTTTTGTATTTCAACCATGTTTTTATACGTTTATTCTAAACCAAGTCAAAAGTGTTCCGTAGCTTTTTTGTAGATAAAGGTTTAAAGAATTCATATATCCCAGTAAAAAAATTATTGAAGTAAAATTAAGAAAGTAATTAGCTCAAGAAACAATCACGTTCAGTAACGAAAGGAAAATGTTTAACTTTAGGCCTACATAAAAAGTAGTAAAAACTATTGTAATTTTTTTCATAAATGTAAAAAAGTTTCTTAATTTAGTTCTAAATAGATTGTATAAAAATATTTATCAATTTCAAATTTCTTATTTTGAAAACGCCAGTTTTTATGTTCCTACTACAAGACTGCTAACAAAACTAGGCCTGTTTTGAATAGTAATTTAGGAATATATCATTTGCCCAAAAATGGCATATAATAATAAGAAAGTGTAGGGGATAAGAAAGTGTAGAGAATAAATCAAAGAATTAAACTGAATACTTTATTTAGCTTTACTTGAATTACAATATGAGATAAAACAAATGAAACCGCTCGGCGATAAAGGACATACAAAAAATGACCGTTGGACACCGTTCGAAGTGTTGATACATGGGTTGAGAATAAAGTTGAGATCACTATCACGACGTTTTAAGATCGTTTGTTTTCATTATTTCTAATATTGGAATATGATATGGAAGTTATGGAACTGTAAATACATTGTTAAGTTTTAGTTATTTAAGTATGTAAATATTTAATTATATGTTTTCCCTCTATAACTTGATATTTTTATCTATCTTACGCATTATTAACCTAAATAAAATACAATGGCTCTAAAAGAAAATCAATAGTAGTTAAAGCTCAAGAATAGAAAAAAAAACGAGAACTTGAAATCCCGGAATCGCATGATTTGTAAAATAATGTTTCGCTGGCTAAACCTTGTACTTACTTCCTTACTGGCACACTATTTTTAACCTAAGCTTAAAACCACATTTGTTATTTCAACGAGCGAGGTCTACTGTTCACAGAACTACTAGTTTAGAATTATTATTTATTTTTGTTGATATTTCTTATACAATGAAATAAGTACCTAATTTAATAAATTAAGAGTAAATACATTTTATTATAATAGTCGCCAAAAACAGCAACAATTTCGTTTCTTTTGTCTCTATTTCTCTCGCGTATTTCGATCTCTGACTGTTTAAATACTACAACCCCTTCAATGTCATAATTTCTGTTAAAAATATCACATTTTATTACGTTCTAAACAGTCATTCAAGTGTTTTGTAATATTACTATGTACCAGTAACACTGCACTAGCTACAACAACTTTCGGAACTACTCTTTCTCTTTTATGCTGCATATTATTGGTCTTTTGTTCCTTATTTTTTATAAAGTCAATCCATTTATTATATTTTTTCACTATTTTATTTAGTCGAATGTTTTACTTTCTATGGATCTATGCATTTCAAAATATCCATTTATTCCTGTCTGAAAACCAGGATCTGAAAGGTATCATAAAAAATTGCATTTTTGCAGTGGTGTTAAGGCTCCTTCTCTTCTGTAAACATCTGGTAAAAATAAATACAACTGATGTTTTCTCAAATCGAATTAGTTCTTTATTGTACTAACACTTAAACCACGTCTTTTTCTGTAATTCGTTGAATTGTGGACTCTGGAATGTGTCATGATTTGAAAATTCAACTGCAATAAGATTGGTTAGAAGCTACCTTAAATTCTCCCCAGTATTTACTTACAAGTACAAGTAATTACGTTCTTTACTGACACAAAAAGAAGTAATTACGAGGATAAGTTTGTTTTTGTAGTTTAAAATAAATGTTAATAGTAAGTAAAAAGAATACTTATTTAAAATACAAGTAAAACAAATACTTGTGGTTCATTCACTTAGTTATAAGTATTTACTTACAAAAAGACAAGTATAAGTATTTAAAATGGTGTATTCAATTTAGCGTTTATAGTTTTTAATTTTTGTGTCATACTTATATTTAGCTTTCCAAAGAATACTACTTATCAGCAGCAATGGATACAGAAATGCAAACGAGCCGACAAATGGAATCCTAGTTCTGCCTTCATATGTTTAGTGGTGACGATTTTATCCGAGATTTAAAAGCTGAACTTTTAGGTTACCCTCCTAAAGGCCGGAGATTAAAACCCGATGCCATTCCAACCTTAAACCTGCCGGGTAATTGCAATCAAAGTGATGCAGTCTTTTCGTCAACTTCCAATCGAGAAAAAAGGATGGAAGCTAAATCCGCAAAACAGGTCAGTAGTAATCCAATACTATATTTTTAAACGAGTACCTTATTGTTTTTTTAGATTTTTAATATTGTATTTTTTGGTAGTACATTTGAAAGTTCATAATAGACAACCTACTTAAATTATTCTAATATATTTATATTGAAACAGTTCCGTAATTATTTGTTTTTGTTGTTTTGATTTTTCTCATATAATTAACTAACTAATTATAATAAATAAATTAATAGTATGCTATTTTTTTAAATATTCCTAGATTTCCTACTACTTACTAAACTATGTTTTACAAAGGGTTGGCATTTTTTTTAATTTTTCATTTTATGTTACTAATCCAAAAATATAAGTAGTTTTTGTTAATTGTTAAAAAAATGTGTTTCACATATAAAGGACTCAGGGGAAGAACTTGATAACAGCCATTTTTAAAATTTTGCAGGACAGGAAAAACAAACTTTCAAGACTCATAATAAAGACATGAGTTGCAATACAGTACTGAGTATAGTCTTAAAATGTCATAAATATAGTTTTAAGTGAACAGGAATTTTTTTTCTTTTTGTTACTACCAGTTTATCTGATAACTACTAAAGTGTGTGGTAAATACAAGATTGTGTGGTTAAAAACATGATAACTCTATGGAGTTATCAAGTTATTCCCCTGAACGAATTATTAAACCTGGTATCTTTGAAATATTGTATAAATAAGAGGAAATTAATATGTATGAAGTAATTAAAACGTTATTTAAAATGATAGAGACACTTAAAATGGTAAAATGTTTCAAAGTGATAGAAAACAATAAACTATAAAGTGCATATAGGTGTAAATAGCACAGTGTATGAATTGAACAGCCAATGAGAGCAAAATGTAGAGCGGGAAGCCAGGAGGGCCAGAACCTTGATCTATGTTTATGCGTGGAACAGTCAATAAGATTATAATTAATAAATACAAGAAATAAACTTCCACCTACAAGAAGAAGAGGATACCTCCTGGTTCTTTTCCTACTACTGATACTCTAGTACCAGTACCAAGCATGACTAAGGTAGTGTCCCTTGCCTAAGGTAATGTGACGTCAACAAAAGTAAATTTGTGCTCATAGAGTTTATTACAATGAAATCTATAGTACCAGTTTTTCTATCGAAAGACAGGAATATGTTTTTTATTAGAATCAACGGACTTAAAAATTAGAAACAAATTAGTTTCTCTAATTAACTAACAACAATGGCTAATGCAACTTGGGAAGAGAACAGTGAATAAATGGTCATTCAAATATTGACTGTTACAAAGCTAAAATAAAGTATCAGAATTTATCACTGTCAACAAGTAATTAATACAAACAATTTTATGACTAGTTTTGTATTATGTAATGTATTACTTTGAACCTTTTTATGTGTTTTGTATGTAATGGGTTGTTTAAATGAATCCCAACAACTAAGAACTAACGAATAAGGATTACACAAGAAAGTTATAACTAAAAACTGAAAAAAGCTGTTTTAATTATTCCAAAGTGAATATTCTTTAATTTAATGTAACAATAAATATTTCAATAATTTGCTTTTAATAGTTCTGTAAATTATTTATCATTTATATAATATATATTTATATTTTACAAATTTGTACAGCAAAAGTCTTTATTTTAGCAAAAACTGTAAAACAATATAAAATTAAGCCTGTAGTAATGCTTTTAGTTTTCCATTGTCATGAAGTGCTTTGACATCAGTGCCTCCTCCTAAACACTCGCCTTTGTAAAATACTCGAGGAACCTGTGAACAAACACCACCAAAAGTTTGTTAACTTAATTGATAAACAAAGTAATATTATATATTATCAGACTTTCATTTTGATGTTTTCAGAAAGGACTGCAGCTGATGGACAGAATAACACTACCCTAGTTTAATCCGTCTCTATTAATGAAATTTGCATAAAAGTATTTTTGTAAGTACTCAAAAATTTTGTATAGTTCTATCTATACTTAGAGAAAAATAAAAACTCTTATAGAATCACTTGTTGAATCACAATTGATTTTCTACGGAAACAGTAAAGCTTTCAGAATGGAATTTGGTATAGTACTAAATCTTGCTGAACCAGTATATTTTAACAGTAGTTTAGAACTCAAAAACTATTTTAATAATGGGTTAATTATAATTAATTATTGGGTATTTTTTGTTTGTTTTTGGTTGTCATATGGAGGCCCAAAACATAATCTACAAAACCTAGCGTAGATTATACTTTGGGGTTTTGTTGACAACTTCAATTAATAATATAGCCTATAATATGAATAGCTTATAAATCATTTGATCTATCAATATGAAATAAAAGGCAATTAAAAGATAATATTTGTATCTTTCTTTAAATATATATAATAATAATATACATAAACAAAAATCTAACAAATATTCCTACAGTTTTATAGTTCTTATAATTGTACACATTTACCGAGTTAAAAATCCCCGTCTGCATAGTTAGGTAGGCCTAGATAAAGTGTGTTGTTTAATTAGTATTTTGTATAAATGATGTATTTCTGATGTGTATCTAATTAATCCGCCTGTGATTTTTCACGGGAATTTAGTAGTGAACTATAAATGTTTTAAGTGCTATTTCTGATATGAAAGCCAGTTACAATTAAAGACAGATTTCAATGAACAAACAACGCCTCAATCACACAGATCGCCATTGGTCAGCAACATTTTAAACCAATCCGAGAGAAGGGAGTTGGGAACTGGGAAGTGTAATTTTTCAAAAACCATGGGACGTAAAAAAGTTCAGTTGGAGTTTGACTATCAAGAAGACAATATGAGTGCAAAGTAGTGTTCCAATGAAGTGTTAAAAGTGTGCATCCAATCATCAGAATATGATAGTAAATAACAAATAAGTACTTAATTAATTAGAATACTGCAATTTGTATGCAGAAAACTAGTCAATCAGCAATATAATATATTACACACTTTCTAAAGGCTGAATGCTGAACTTAAAATGTGCATTTACACAGGTCCGAGACGTATCATAGCCGTGTTAGTTCAGTATTAGTAAATATTTACTAATATGTCTATTACTAATATGTCAATTCTATATTAGTAAATTAACAGAAGTACAAACTTTTATAATTCTATTCAAATAGAAATAATTTAAACCAATAGCCCAAGTTAGTTAGTGATATTTTAAAATATAATTTATGTTTGTAGGCCTAACATTTTTTATAGGTTTTCAAGAGAATGAAGTAAATAAAAAGGATTATACAAAATATATTAATTTTAAATAGTTTTTAACCTCAAAGCCGACCACAAAGACTATAATTTGCTTATATTGGTTTATAAATTATAGGTATTCCTTTGAAATTCAATTGCCCACACGTTGTGGAGCCAAATTTTATAATATTACTTATTTACCATAATGGTTGTGTGAGAAGCCCCACTATTTGGAAGCCAAATTTATAATATACTTTATTAAATACTTGCCCCAAAGTTGGGAGTCAAATTTATAATATACTAATTACTAATACTATAGCCTATAGGTAATATAATTGAAACCTACTAAGTTCAGCTTCAATTATATTAGCTTTGAAATAAGTACAAATTTGATTTAACAAAATTTTAGTTTAATATAATTAAAATTATTCATCTAGAAATACATAAGGTTTATAATTTTGGTTTGGTACAAGAAAGAAAGAAAGAATTGAATTTGTTTTATTTATAATGAGGAATATCTATTTAAACAAAATGTCTATTTCCGGTTTGGCTTAGCTCAGTATAACAATTTAAAAGTTTGTAGAATAAAGTTAGTTTCATCACCATAATACATAATTTAATTAAATTTAATTTTAATTCAAATTGATCTCGGGCTAGGGGTACTCGTGCTGCTGTAATTATCCCATTAAACATACACGCAATTATGAATTTAAACATGAAGTTAACAATTATGAAATGGCGTCATAAGGAATTGGATTAGAAGAAAGGTAAAGATTTTTATTTAACTAATTTCCTTTAAGTTTTAAACTTAATCACTGTTCTTTAAATACTTATCAGTTTTTGGTTGAACACATGAGTAAATATCGGGTTATTTTACGTTCTGATTACACTTTTATAAAACAATTAACGGCGTCACTTCTTCATTTCATTAGATACGTCCACCCACGCTTAGTTCTCAATTTGCACTGATTTTTGGCTTCACTTTTAAAAACGATGTAGCCGGGGTTCGTTCACTTCCGTCTATGCCTGCATCCGGAAATCTGTATTCATTCATTTGATTCGACAACTGCGTTCACGTGAATGTTACGTCATAGGCTTCTTTCGTCGTTACCATGGTTACGGAGTATTACGTCACTGCAGTCTTCCTAACATGGCGTGTTTTTCTCTTTTGAAATTAGTTTTCGACGGATTTTATACCTAAAGTATTTCTTTGTTGGTTAAAACAATTGTAGAATTAATTTGTTCTTGCGTTTAAAGCATAAAATTTATTTACTTGTAATAATTTTAATTTACCCGATTAAATAATAACTTCCTTTTTTGAATTTAGTGTATGTTGTACTACTTGTGTCATATGTTAAACTAATTATGGTGAATATTTTAGTAATAATAATAATCTACGGTATATAATTAACTAATAATTGTTTCATAAATATTTTCTTAAATATAGAATACGTTTCATACATTGGATTATCGTGTTTTTGTTTATAGTTCAAATTACATGGTACATTATTTGTTTTAGCTTGACTCGCGTTTACAATGGTTTGGTCGCCTACTAAACATGGCTGACATAACTTAACTACATACGTTTTTTAACCATCTTGTGTTCTTGTATAATGATTTTGACAAATTTTACATAAATAATAGATATAATGTTTCTAATTTAGTTTCTTACTTTCATTTCTTCATGGGGTTTGGTACTGGTGTCTGTTTATATTTACATAGGGTTCTCTAGGCTATAATACTATAGGCCTACTGTTAGAAGTGGATGTTTTTGTATTACTTAGATTTGAGACATTACAAGACAGTTCCTCATTTCCAGATATCATATAAGATATAATTTTTCATTGTCGCTCCTATTTTACTTCAGATTTAATTTTACAATGAAATATCCATATATACTTATGACTAGATAGATCGTATGAAATTAGATATTTCCAGACACAGTCAACGAGTTCCAAATATGATTAGTTTCTCTGCTAGCCACTATTTTGTAAGTTTTACTGAAAAACTAATATGTTAGAAATGGCAATAAAAAAATTGGCACCTATATATTTTTTTAAACTTTGTACACATTTTTTCCACTGGGCCAAAATTATTTAATTTGGTTTAAACTGTTGGTATTTATTGCCAAGTTAATTCATCATTAGGCATTCAGAAATCAATTATCATACCATACCTGAGTAACACTCTAAAATTGTTTATCTCATACATTG
The DNA here is from genome assembly GCA_018207615.1 of Philaenus spumarius. Classification (NCBI taxonomy): domain Eukaryota; kingdom Metazoa; phylum Arthropoda; class Insecta; order Hemiptera; family Aphrophoridae; genus Philaenus; species Philaenus spumarius. The sequence goes on from JAGFPH010000143.1 coordinate 837,302, forward strand.
GGTATAGGCCAACTTTAAAAAAATTTACTTTAGACAATTCGTCAGAGGCTCAAGCGATATCAATAATTCTTTTTTCTTATTGAAGTCGTTTCATCAAAACGTTTTTCAAATAATAATAGTTAACTATTTTTATTAGAAATTACAAATTCATTATTTTGTGTAAGATTAAAATTAGGATAATTAACCACAAAGCAACACTTGGTACTTTATTGATGAATTGTCAGCCGAGTTTATTAAAAATCAACTTTAAAATTTGACTGCTACTATTATACTATTTAATCAATAAACGTATACAGGTATACATGCCATTTAATAAGTATCATTTACTTACAGTTTTCGCTCCAGTTAATTCTCCCAAAACCTTTTGAATATCTTCGGCATCATCCCTTTTGTCCAATTCCACCGCAACATAAGACTGTTTCAATGTATCAAACACCTGTTACAAAATCAGAAAATATTTTATTATTGTTTATATTATGTCCGCTATTTTATTCTATTTCTTATTATGTTTTACATTTAACACTTAACACTTAAGCAAACTAACAAATCTTAAATCTAATGAAATTTTTTTTTTAACTAGTCCAAATGGGTTGTACACACGAAAAAGAACAGTTATAATAACAATAATAATTTATTTTCCTTTCAATAATTACGTTTAAACATAATAATAAATCAATAACATAAAACATAAACAAACTGTACTTAGCCTAAAAGAAAGACCTCTTTGGCAGAGTTAGTATAGAATGTAACGATATCGTTACTTGAGGGACTTATTTATTTGCGTACTACTGGGCCCTACTTTCATCACTCACGATTGCCAGAAAGGAAGAATATCGCTTCGATTAGTCGAACCACAACCGTGATTTATTAACCCTACCACTTAAGTTAATTAGCCTTACACAAGGGGAACCAGCTTTGATGCACACTAACACTAATGAACTAAAGTAAAATTACTTAAACCATGTTCACACTAGACTGGGCGAATAGATATTGATAGAGTTGATACTAAACTCTTAAAGCCATTCACTAACTGTAACTTTTAATAACTAAAGTTCACAAAAATAGCAAGTAAAAAATAAGTGATATTATCATGTCTTTTAGACACATCAGTAGGATATTACTGGCGGAGGAGTCATTTTTAACAACTTTAGAAGCTTATATTTCATGACAGAGCTATCATTTGAATTTAAAAGACCTATTTGGTATCAAACTCATTGTTTTGGATTATTATTTTTCAGTGCATGGGGGGGGTGCTTTAGAGAAACTTCTCATATTTCTCTTTAGGTTGTACACTGGAAAAACTGATTTTCGTGAAACAAATTTCCTGAAACTAGTTCATGTTTGTCGCACACTGATAAAACTAAAATTTAGTTTCAACAATGAAAGTCGACAAAGAGGAAGTGTTAATTATGCTGTATTGATGGCTGTGAAATAAGAAAAGTAAACATTGTTACTGGGTTCATCCACTTTCTCATGACAGCATCGTATTTATGTAGGTGTAAAAAAATTAAGTGGCAAAGACGAAAAATTGCAAAATTTATGTTAAAATATAATTTTCCAGAACTTTGTTTACTTCAAACGAAGCAAAATATTACTTTAAAACGAAGCAAGATATTAAGCTCTAGTTTGAGCCATTGTGTTTCTCTTTTAATAAGCTTTTCAATGGTGTATTACGTGACCTACCTTTACATTTGAAAATTTTAACACCCCTTACCCCCCTCCCTCTCCCAAATCATAGAGGGCCAGATATATCAAAAAATTTGTCCTGTTATACAACACAAGATACATAAGAAGTTTTGTTAACAAATTTTCAGTAACAAAAATAATGGGGGGAGGGGGTTTAAAGGGACTTTATGAACACCCTGTATATGTTTCACTGTTGACCATAAAATATTGTTTGATAAATTGTACAATTATGGAACAAGGGGTATTGCTCATCGGCTTATTGTTTCTTATTTACAAAATAGAACTCAATGTGTTCAAGTTAATTAAGCTGTAACTTGTTGCTGTTTAGTTCTAACTGGTGTTCCCCAGAGGACTGTTCTAGGACCACTGTTATTTGTTCTGTACTGTACTTGAATGATTAACTGATCAGTATACCTGAGGACATTATTGTATCATTTGCCGATGATAAAGCCATTGTACCTACTGGTAAAATATGGTCTAAAGTAGAAAGCAAACTGAATAATCATCTTATTGATGTAAGCCATTAAACTTTGACAAAACAGTTTATATGACATTCAGAAGCTACTGCACTAATGTTCCTATGATCTTGAATATTTATGTTAAGGCTCTTCTTTACCTTGATGAAAACTCCCGAGTGTACAGCTTGATTTCAATGCAAAAGGCCTGACTCAAGCCGCAAAATCGTTGAAACATGCATTCGTAATACCGTGTTTCGGATTCTATTTATAAATTAATAATCTGGGAAACTACTTTAGGTTATAAAGAAGGCTTTATATTTTTTATGTGTTAGCTTAAAATATGGAAATTATTGCTTAAAACTCCCAAAAAATGCGTTAAAAATAATCGATTTTTACTCATTTAAACTGTTGATTAAAAGGAGTTGCCGACGATTTCTTTCAATTATGAGATATAAGACAAAAGCATAAAGCCTTTAAGAACAATTTAAGATGTTTCACAACTTTTTAGGTTGAAAATCGGCGTCCGAAACACGGTAATACGAAGTGCATATTTTTGCTGTTTTACGCAAGGTATAGAAGACCCTTAATGGTAAAGTGTTGAATAGAGTTGAAACATGTAAATATTTAGGGTTTATTTGTTATTTCAGTATTTTTTATGGAGTAAACATATTGAGTACATTTTAAGCAAAACTAACTACTTAATATTTATTTTTCATAAGCTCTCTAAAATTATGAAAGCTAAAATAATACTTATGCTGTACTATGCATTTTCTCATAGAATAATTAATTAGAGAATCATTTCATGGGGAGGAGTTTACTTAAACTGCTTAAATCTCTTACAAAGACAAAAGAATAAAATATTAAAGATAGTAAATAAGAATAAATTTAACTTATGCATTAAATGTCATTATAACTCATTAAAAGCTAAATTCTCAAACTCAATTAGTATTACTAGGATTCCCTTAAATCGCCAGATATTAGACCAAAAAAGGTCATTTGCGGGAAATTATTTATAAAATTTTGCCCTTCACAGGAGTGTTTATTTTTAGGATCAGAAATAAGAATCAAAAGAGTGGACCGGTGGATAAAACATCCATTAATAGGCGAAAATCCTCGCACGATGGGTACTTGGTGCTAGTTTTTCTCATTTAACTTGAAATCTATTGGTCGGGCGGAAATAATGAATAGGTACAAAAATGTTCCTCACAAAATTTTACATAAAAAGTATTCTATTAATAATTTGGCTAATACTTACCAGTTTCGAGTAAACAGCAATCGAAGTTGATAATAATTTGAAAAGCTTAGTGAAAGATTATTGTAATATGGTATTTTAAGGATAATATTTTATTTGGTCTTCAGGTATTTTAACAAATTTGTAACACAAATTTACGTATAGAAGAAACTCCTTAGGGGTTTAATGTCGCACAGCTGGTAGTACAGGGATGCAGGGAATGTTTTAGCAAACGAAATTTCCCTAGAACACACTTTTTCTCACTAAAAATTTCCCAAAAATTGATCGCTATTAGCTACAGACGCGCCAGACATTAACACAGTTGTTTATCTATTTCAACATATTTTTTGAAATTATGTTTTAATAATTATTATTATATTAATTATAAATTCCAATATAAATCTTAAAAAAAGTAATAAGAGCATTATTTTTAGCGTAATTAACTATGATGAAATTAAATATCTACCGTGAAATATCTTCAGATGGTCCCAAAAGGTTTAAAACAAAAAAATACTTGATTATTGCTATTTTATTATGTTTAAAAGTAGGCCTAATACTTAAGTGGTAAAAACAAAGTTAAATGTTATGTTTAATTAGTTCTAATTCAATTACCGAATTACCTACTACCACAGTCACTACTGAAAATTGTCCGTACAGATCACATGAATTTAAAGAAAATTAAACTTAAAAATTACTTTTCATTTGTTACATTTAGTTAAAAAATAAGTGATCCCTACATGCTACGACTTTTTAATTGTCAAAATCAATTCTAACATACCCAAAAACATGTAATACGTTACCCCTCACTGTATTTTCAAAATTTTGATCCAAAACGTGATCCCGACGCGCTACAACTTTTTAACTGTGAAAATCGGTTTTTTCGTACACATAAACATATAAAACGATACCCCACACTGTATTTTCATAATTTTGACCCAATATTTTCAAAATTTTTATCCAAAAACGTGACCCCGATGCGCTACGGCTCACGCTAGAAAACTCAAAAGCTTTTTAACTCTCCGCAATAAAATTACGAAGATTTTGGTACTAACAGAAGTTTTCTACAACGTCTGTGCGTGCTTATATTGTGTATATAGGAAAACCAGCACACAATAAATTATCGCATAATTTCAATACTTCGGCATTCTAATGCAAGCCGAAGTAATAAATGAGTATGCACATCACATTGTACACATTTTACTGATAAAGACTGGTTTCGAATTTCGGTAAAAAAAAAAAAAAAACATCAGTAATACCTGTACATTAAAATAATCATATAATTTGGTTTAATATGATTTAATTCTAATCGCTTGAATAATATCATTTGTATGAACCTAATCAAAATATGCATACCGGTGTCATAATAATAATTTTTTTTAATACCCAACGAATGTATTTGAGCACCCGTCAAGAATCAGGAAACTGCCATTCATCAACCAGCACAAAAATATCACATCGGCGGCTTGGCCGTACGATATTTTATGCGGTGAAGATTAATGTCGTATCGACGGCTCGACCGTACAATATTTTTTGCGGTGAATATTAAATAGGAATCCTGTCCGACTTGCAACTGCAGCAGAGAGCAGACAACTCACTTTGTGTGTGTGTTGGTGTGTATGTATATATATCATACAAACCGATTAAGCTGACCTTTGTTCCCGTTAATTTCTTATCTATTTTCCCCAAAAATAATTATATTTTCCTTATTTTTTGTGCATTTTTCCCCGGCCAAAATTTCCCCAGCTCAGTCCCAATTTCCTCCGAACCTCGTTCCTGCGTTCGGACATATTCTGCAGGCATGGTCTAGTATACCCAACGGTAAGTGAATTGGGCTTTTACAAACCGTCGAATATTGTTGAAAAATATTCAATCGTAAAATAAAACTGCAATATAGTATGTTTTGTAGTGAAAAGTGAAAGAACGTAGAATAAAAAAACAAAGTTGCTTACGTAATAGAGCATAAAGGTGTTTTTGTCGGTATCGATCAAACAGGTGATTGTTTCAGTTGCGAAAAGACACTTAAAGATGATAAAATTGTGCTCTTAGAAGAGGGTTTGGTGAATTTAATAGCCATTAGCAAAATGCAGATAGACAAAAAACATGAGCAAATGATGAATATTATGGATATAAAATATCCGACGAGAATATACAAAAAAAAATATACAAAATCTTTTGCAAAGAGGATCAGGAAGCATCAAAGAAGGAGACCAAAGATTAAGGTTAGTGGAATAATTTGACTACAAAAAAGATTGTTTATTTTGTCCGAACAAATGTGACTTTCTATAAAAAAAGAAAAATGTTCCCAAACATCAACCGATATACAAAATTCGATCACTGATGGTCAAAGACAGAATTTTTACAGAGATACGCGAAGAAAAAGGATAACTGGAGTGAAATGGTTTCTAAACGCGTAAAAGGTGTAATTTGTTTGATCTCAGCAGAAACGTGTTATCACAATGCACGCTGCCATTTTACGCCATAAATTACGCTCTACCATTTTATTCCTATCCATTTTTATTCTAAAACCAACCAATTTTCAGATATTTGCTTGAAAAGCCACATATAGTGATTTTGATCTACATCAGGGTGTCTACCAAAAGTGATTTTTGAAATTCCTGGTTAATTCCAGGTTTTTTCCAGGTTTCTCAATGATTTTCCTGGTTATCTTTATATGCATATTACATGCCATTCGGTGCTCAACTAATATTGAATATTAATATATTTAATATTAAAGTGCTTAATTGAGAGTAAGTAAAATAAATACTTTCATTTCATCAAATTTCAACAAAATAACAAATTCCTCAACCAAAACTTGTTTCATGTAAGTTAGCTATGTATACTTCTTGAAGACTCTTGAACTGTGAATTTTATTTCAGACTGATAATTCTAACCTTTTTCGTTTTCTTAAACAAGTTTGTACTGACCTTTATTACTTGAAGGTTGTTAAATAGACTAGGGGTTACTATTAGAGAACTGAAATTTATCAAAAATCTTTTAACCCATCACCAAAATGGTGATTGCCTCCTAATTAATATAACTGTTGAAATTAAATCACCAATACACTTTATATTATTATTTTTACAATAATAAAAGTTAAAAAATAACAATATAAAGTGCATTAATAATTAAATTTCAACAGTTAAAAATCACAATAAAAGCATCAAATATAATACAATAACACAAATAAAGAGTAATTCACCAACCTTAACACATATTTAACAAAAATATAAAATTTGTTTGCTAAACAGTATTTGTGTAAGCCAAAAATATCTAGTCTGCATACGATTATTTCTATAATTGGATAAAAAGAAAGCTGTTTAGTCTATGTCTATGAATAATGAAATAGACAAGATAAGAAAAGAATCCATAAGTGGTTGACCTTCAACCTTTCTGTGTACAAAAAACCAAGCATACGCATGAATACAAATAAAACAAGAAGCATTTACAAACGAAACAATTGCCTAAACATTTTACTAGGGAAAATATCTACATACATCAAAGTAAGAAGAGTTTTACATTTTTTCCTACTGATATTTTATTGTTAAATGATTAATTGGGGTTAAGTTCAAATACAGAGTATGTGATTACAAATACTGGAGATTACATTCAAAATACGGAGAACTGGCTAGACTGACAATGATATGAACTGAACTGAATATCTCTCGAAATCAGTATCGATTTTCGGCTATAGATTCTTGTTAACGATATAAAATACAAAGTATCAGTGGTATCTTGAATCGGCCCATCCCTCATTTAAGTTTTACAATGTTTACAATAGATTATGCACGTAAATTTATATGGTTTAATAATTCAATATACATCGAATGTTTTGTTTGTGTTTGGAATCAGTACTGTAATTGGAATCGACTTTTGCGATTGATTCTCGATACCGATTACCAAACTAAGTATCAATGGAATCGATTTTAGGGAATCGGTGCTTGCTCATGCCGAACTCCCGCGATCGCGTTTACAAAATGAAAATAACACAAGTGAAGGAATAAAATTCCTGGTTACACATCAAAATCACGGCTTTCTCTTGGAATTTTCAAGGTGGTAATTATTAGCCAAATTATGAACAGGATACCTTTTATGTAGAATTTTATGAGGAATATTTTTATTCCTATTCATTATTGCTGTCCGACCAATGGATTCTGAGTTAAATGAGAAAAACTAGCACAGAAAGCCCATCGGGGTAGTTTTTCGTGAATTAGGGGTTGTTTTAGCCACCGGACAGGTGTGAACTGTTTTGATTCTTAATCCTGATACTAAAATGAAAGACTCCTGTAAAAGGCAAAATTTTAAAAATATTTTCCCACAAAAAACATAAGGTCGGGCGACTACTTACTACACAGATTCAAAAGAATTAGTATGAAGAACAGTTTTATAAGAGTAATTTATATTTATAACAGTTTCCCTAATGATCTTAAGTTCTTAACTAGAGAAATATTAAGAAGAATAAAGCTAAAATATTATTATCATTGAATTACTAATAAATTGTAATATTTAACTGAAATAGTACTTAGATTTTGTTTATTACAATATTATATAAGGATGTTCACTTGTTATGAAAGTATATTTCTACAAAATTGTAATTTATTGATTGCATTTCTCACTGTTTTAGTTTTAAGGTTTTGTAACCACGCTCGCGCACAGGTAACTTTGCATATATTTTAGTTGGTAAATAAATAAATATATATAAAACATACTCCTTAATAAGTCAACTGGAATTAACTAACTTGTTTTGCCATCTTGCAGTAAGGGCAGTAAGTTTTTGAGAAGATCACTATCGGCTCTGAAGCGATGGTGTCTTTGACAAACTGTGCGACGGAGCTGCTCATGTTTACTGGCACAGAACTGGAACCTAAACCCATTGATAACTCTTAAAAAGCTGGAAAATAAAGCAACACAAAACACAATAGCAAGGTATAAGGTTTGAAGCAAGTCCGGCAACTCTCTAAACAAGTTAGCCACAACTTTCTAATCTATTATTTTTGCCACAAAACAGATTAGCAAGCCCTTCTTATTGCCTACTACTCTCTCCATAGTTTAGGTTATTCTTTCCCTCAGGTCAGATTATTCAGCCCAACTTTGTGCCTACAGGCAGTCCCCATTATACTCGGTTCCGCTTTAACATGGTTTAAAAAAATGACCTTGAAAAGTTTTGTATTTGAGCCGCATTGTTTGTAGTGTACAGTTGGTAACAGCGTAGTGGTGGCACACTCTTTGTCATATTATTCTCTCCTTAAAATCACTGCTCTCATACGGCTGCCTCTCCCCACCTTTACTTACTCTGTCATTGACTGAGTATGTTTAATTTAACAACTTAATCAGACACCTCGAGCTGTTGATCCCTGTCAGTAGCACTGCGCTGTGTACCTCGTCTAGCAAGCATATTTCCTGTTAGCATTTCATTGAGTGGTGTGACACGTCGTTCAGTGTTATTGCCGAGTGATATTGAGAATGTTACATAAATGCAAGGTACATTCAAGTGTGAGTACTAAAAAAGTGTGAGAAATTATTTTGTTAAAGATTAAACTGGAAGTTTTAAAACGTATTGATAAAGGTGGTCGTGTTGTCAATATTCTGTGAGTATCGGGTCGTTTGTATATAAGAATGATAAAATCAAATGCAGACAAAATTCATAAAAGTGATAAATCTTATATGAATTTAAGTGTACCTAGAGTAGCTACATTGAGATCAGATGCAATGGAAAAAATGGAAAGCTTTGTCTACCTGGATTGAACACTACAAACAGCAAAATGTACCTATTTCTATGGCATTAATTCAAGAAAAAGCATAAAGTCTTTATTCAGAATTATCACAAGACAATGAAAATCCACCAACATTCAATGCTAGTAGCGATTGGTTCAACTGTTTTAAGGCTCATAACGCTTTTCACTGTTTAAAAGTTATGGGCAATGTCGCAGATAATAAAGAAACTGATGAATTCAGAAAAAATTACTTTAAAAAATATTATTTAAGAAATTGGTTAGCTGGCAAAGTAAGTTTTAAATTTATACGAGACTGGCATATATTGGAAAAGACTGCCAAGCAGAACATAAATTTCTATTGAAGAAAGAAGAAGTGCACCTTGTTTCAAAGCTGCTAAACACCATGTGCACATTGCTTTTTGGGGGTAATTACAAATTAAAACCATTGATGATTTATCAATCAGAACCCGCAACAGCACTTAAAAGTTGAGATGAAAGTAAACTGCCAAAGGTTTGGAAATATAGTAAAAAAGTTTGGAAGACAGGAAATATATTGTATGATAATTTTTCACAAGAGCTTCAAGATGAACTAAAACTTCTGTGAAAAGGAAATTGAGTTTAAGGTTTTGACTCTTGTTGATAATGTCATCCCCCAGAAATATGTGAAATGAATGAAACATCAAAGTTGTGCTTCTTAACCCTAACACTGCGTCCTTTTAGAGCCTATGGACCTAGGCATTATTTCAGCGTTCAAAGCAAACTACTTTAAGGAGACACCCTCACAACTCATGTGATGTTAATGACCAGCTTTCAATTAGAGATGTTTGGAAACATAGTCCATTAAGAGTATAGTAATTTATGTGAACATGTGTAAAGCTGCTAAATTATAATTGTTAGTTTGTAATAAATGTGTAATTGGAAAATTGTGTTTGATTCCACGATATAAAACCGCCGCACCTTAAAATTAATTTGAAAACAAAACCGTTTGTTTTAATTACTAAAATCATGTTTAACGTGAGACTACTTGATCAATATCAATACTAAGCTGTTTGATGTTCTATTTTGTGCTATTGCACCAGCCTGTAAATAGTCTCGGTTATACGCAGTTTCGCTTTACACGGCACTTAGATAAAAAACGCATCTATTGCATATAACGGGGTACCTGTACTACGCTCCCATAGCTTAGGTTATCCTTTCTCACAGGGCAGATTATCCAGCCCAACTTCAAGCTACTACCCTTTTCATAGATGAGGTTATCCTTTACCATAATACAGATTATCTGTCCCATCTTCGAGCTTAGATATTTCTAAAATGTTTTAGTTGGCCTACTTTTTATCTATGCAGAGATACTTAAAAACAAGAGACATGTTTAAACCATTTTAGTTTTACAATCGATTAGCTTTTTTTTCTATTGAATTGAAGAACAAAATAATTATATTGCTACAACTGAATGCATTTAGAAGCACTTATTAGTATTTATTGAAGCAAAGACAATTAATGCACAGAAAAAGTTAGTAGGCCTACAACTAAATCTCTAGCTTTAACAATTAAACTATCAAGCATTGAATTATGAGGATATAATAAGCAAAGTCAAGCTGTACAATTTATTTATTAATAATTAAATAAACCTGATATGTAAGGAAAAAAATTAATATTCACACTTTTAATTATAATTTGTTAAGCCTAATTTACCACTCCTAATATTCAGAGGTGTGCAAAAGTAGGTATACAGTTTTAGTTGGTTGGTAATATCCAAGTTAGCCACCTGTTCATTACCATCAGCTGTTTAATACGTTTGTTGCTAACAGCTGGCAATTTTTTCACATTGTTGCTGTTGTTATTATTTTACACTTGTGTCATCATGGCTGGTTATATGACCAACGATCAACGAAAGTCGGTTTTGAAAGAATATTGGAAGACAGAAAACTGTGAAAGAGTTCGAGAGAGATGGAGAGAAGAGTTTGACATACCACCAAAAACCAGATTAAGTATTTATAGATTAAGAGATAAGTTTAATCTTACATTATCTATCTGTAATGCTCCAAAGGCTGGACGACCAATCGCTGTCACTACTCCTGAAAACGAAATGATTGTCGCCCAGACCTATGTTCAAAGCCCCAAAAAATCAAGGAAAGGGGCATCTATTTAACTGGGCAATGAATGTAAATCTTTAGGACGCCTAATGAAACGGTTATGTTTGAAAATGTACATTCCAAGACTTATTCATGGGCTACTGGAGGACGACCCTGATCGTAGACTGCAGTTTTGCGAGATATTGTTAAATGAGGAACTACAAGGAGCTGGAATTATTCCAAAAATTGTTTGGAGCGATGAGGCTAATTTTAAACTTTCAGGTGCCGTCAATAGACACAACTGTATCTATTACTGCTTTGATAATCCACACAAACATTGGAAAAACAGCTGAATCAACCTGGAGTAACAGTTTGGGCTAGCATTTCATGTAAAGGTGTCATTGGACCTGTAATTTTTCATGACACTGTAGATCGACATGCATACAAGAACATGCTGACTGACGTCATACACCACAAATTAAAATCCAGCAGGGTAATGAGGAATTCTACTTCCAACAAGATGGAGCTCCTGCCCACTATGCGAAAATCGTGCGTGACATACTGAATCGGGAGTTTCCTAACAGATGGATCGGTCGGAGAGGATCGTTTGAATGGCCAGCAATATCTCCCGATCTGACACCAATGGATTTTTCTTTTGGGAGTTGTTAAAGATTAAGTGTTTTTGAAAAAAACCTCATGATCTTAATCAGATGGTTGAATTCATTTGTCAAACTTGCCAAGACATGGACGAAAATAAAGAACTTTGCCAAAAAGTGTGTTTAAGCATAACTTCAAGGTTACAGCAGTGTGTTGACTCTGAAGGCAAACAGTTTGAACACAAAAGGAAGTAAGTATAGTGGTCAAGTACTACACTTTTAAGAGTTCATTTCTGTTTCTTAACACTCTTAAAATAGATTGTAAAAGTTTAGTTTTTGTATAAATAAAACTACTTTTTCTATCAAATATTTCATTATTGTAGGCCTATACCTACTTTTGCACCCCTCAGTAAAGTATATCAAAGCAACCTGTCAGTCATAACTGAAACACTATATCTATAGGCCTATTCTAATTTTGTTGTTTATGAGAATTTTCTAACATAATATATAATCGAGTATAATTTATTCTCCATTTATTGTATGTCAACAAATCATATTACAAACTTGCAATACACACTATAACGATACAAAATAAAAATAAAATGTTATTAAAAAGTGAGTCGTTTTTTAATAAAACGCCACACATGGTATTTTTGTTCAAATTAAGTTTATTTAATGAAAGAACAACTCTAAATATCTAAATAACTTATAGTAGCGACCATTATAATAAATTATAAAACTTGTTTTGTACTTTCACAATTTTACTTTATCACGTCATGTCGATCATGGTTTCACCAGCTACAGGATTATCGAAGGCAGCTTACAGACTAAAAGTACTAAATTTAATACACAACTAGTTTGGTGAAAGTAGATCAAAATACCAATAGGTTATGGATGGGGGGAAGGAAAGATCTGGGCAATGACAATGGTTCATTTACTCAATCTTATCTGCGATCAAAGCCGAGGATACCTACAAATAAAAATAACAAAACTGCAATAAAAAACTGATAGAAGTAATAAATATTACTGTATTAATGTTTATTAAATATTAAAAAGATAAAGTTAAAAAAAATTTAAACGTAACCCTAACTGATTAACAGGTTACCGTCTAAAAAGGGACCCACATACAAACCAAAGCACCCAGGAAGAACATTGAGGACCTTGATAGTGTGTAATTGTTTACATGTCTGTAAATCAATAAATATCATCAAAATCAAACATACTTTATTCAGCTTGTGTTAACTCCAACAATGTTATTTTTTGAAATACTTGTTCTCAAGATTTTATTATTTAATCTTAAGTAGCCAAGAAACAAAACTATCTTGATGTAAATTGCTCTAGCTAATATGTTCAAGAAAACTGAAAGGTAAATATACTGATAATAATTAAGTAATAAACGAATACATTGTTCCAATAAAAATTCCATGATCAAATTCTCTGGCTTATTTTCAAAAATTTCCCTGACTCTGCCACATCAAATTGGCCATCCTTACTAAAATACAAATAAATTAACTGTAGGTATATTAAAAAATATAAAATATGATATATTTATAATACAGGATGTATCAAAACCATACTACTAAACTTTACATGTTATTCAGTAAGTCAAAACTAGCAAATAATAAAATATATCTTGAATATTTTATAAGTTGTCAGTATGTCTGTTTTTGAAAAAAAACTTTATATCTCACGAACGGTTTAAGATAAATTCATGAAACTCTAAGCAAGATAGGACACAAGTTATATTTTATTATTTGCTAGTTTTCATCTGCTAAATAACATGGTAAAGTTTAGTAGAATGGTTGTGAGGCACTTAACTAAGGATAAAAATATCATTTACAAAGAAAAGAACAAAATAAAGCCTTCAGAAATAAACTAAATTTTCTTTGACTTTTCGTAATTTTTTTAATTTTCTCTGTATTTTGGCTTGCATTAAAAAATTTCCTTGATTTTCCCTAACCCAAACCAAAATTTTCTCTGATTTTCCAGGCCTGTAAGAACCCTGAATTATAAGCAAATGATTACTACAAAAATTCTGAGCAGGAGAAGGAAGACAATATTAGGCTAAGTGTCCGGTCATCATCAGTGAACAACTTGCTGAGCATCAGCTGTTTTTATCACAATGCTGTTAACAAAAGAATAATAAAACATACTTCATAACATGGTCATGCCCATGCGCAAAGACGAACTGTGATGAGTTTGAAGCAAGAATCAAGGCCATATTTGAAGAAGGTTCATATCATTGACAGATAAGCTGAAAGATTAAGCCAGATTAATACAAAAAATATTACCTGTTATTTTTGCAGTGTTTAGAGATGCCCACATTGAAGGGATAATAATTGTTAAAAGAGTAATATATAAAGGTTGGTTAACAAAAGGCATTTCACTGGTAGCAATTAAGCCTACAAGAATAGCCTTAATCCTGAAAAGAATTTGCAACAATCATCAATAGGCTAGTTGTGATTGCATAATTCTACTCCTAATACCGAATTATAAAAGATGAGCTAGCCGGTTTATGAAACAGTCATAAAAGCTATCAGCTCTGAAAAATAACTTTTTTTTAACCGTTATTTTGTAACTGTTACTTTGGTTCATATTGTGCTGCCCTAAAACAGTCAAGTCAATTACTCTTATGCGAAAAACATGGTAGTAGTTATTTTATAATAATTTAGACTTTATGTATTTTTAGTAACTTAACTTCAGTACGGTAACTGTTTATTTACTGAATGATTTTTGAAATAACCGTTGAGTTCTCCATCATATAAAAACATATAATTTTATATTTTAGCATAAGTTTACACCTGTTGATATCAAACAACAATAGGCCTAAGCATATAATCACTGTTTCAATGTTAAACTGTAAAACTTTTTTTAATTAAGATATTTACGTAAAAACTAATTACATTACTAATACATAACTATTACTAATACATTAAATAAATTTTTGTATTTGTAAGTGAAAATTGTATGTGTTCATGTTTTTTTTATATATTTTATTAACCCTAGAACCGGCAGATCGCACGAAACGTGCGATCATGACAACACATTTGTAACGCGTGATTGTATTGAATATTTGACCCACTAAAAATCTTCCAATCTCAAAAAGACAAACACCATTGGAAAGGTAATGTTTCAAACTTTATTTTTGTATTTACAATTTCTTTCTAAAATGTACATTTACATACGTAATCATCGTTGCAGTTTATTAGTTTTCTACAAATCAATCGGCGCCCGAAAATTCATACAAAACATAACGAAATAACTCAACTTTCGTCAATCTCTAAAACCCGCCCAGTAGGTTGTCTTAGTTAAACCTATGTATTGATGGATTCATCACAATTTCCCCTATCAAAACTTTCATCCAATCAAAAATCGGACAAATAGTTCTGAAGTTGTAAGGGGTTTTGTAGACCCTTGCAATTGGTCAGTTTTCCAACCAATAAACAGCGTTATTTATTTCACGTGATATGTGTGTGACCTCAATCGCTTTTTAGAGATATTTTGGTATCTTTGTAAACATAATGCTTCAAGCTAACTTCCCCTGTAAACCAAATATGCTATATTTGAACAGTTTATTGTGTAGGACCGTAGGAAAGTGACTGCTAATACGGTCTCATCTAACGTTCAAATCTGAAGCCTAACGGACTTTTACAACATAGCCAGACATAGGAGTTTGCGCGCGCATCTTGTACAGACGAGAGTTTTCTATATTTTTCTAACTTTTGTTATTCAAATAATTCTAAGTCAAACACTTTTATGAAAAGATAATTTACAAGTATACAGTTCAGTTCTTTGATTTATTCTCTAGACTTTGTTATAATAATATTTTATTTTTGGGTACAGCATATATTAGTAAATTACGTTTCTAACTTGGCATACTTTTGATAGCAGACTTGTAGTGAGAACATAAAATCTTGTGTTTTCAAAATAAGAAATTTGAAAATGTTAAATGTTTTTATACAGTTCTATTTAGAACTAAATTACAAAACTTTTTTACATTTATGGAAAATTACAAAAAATGTTTAAGTTTTACTACTTTTTATGTACGGTAGACTTAAAGTTGAACTTTTATTTTTCGTAACTGAACATTTTTTGGTTCATGATCTAATAACTTTGTAAATTTTACATCTATAATTTTGTTACTGACATATACAAATTCTTTGAACCTTTCTCTACAAAAAAGCTATGGAACACTTTTGGATTGGGGTTAATTTACTATTTTTGGCGAATTTTTGAATAAATGCTTGCACACGCCAAAAAATCCATTTTCGTTAAAGCTGCCGGTTCTAGGGTTAAGTGATGTTAAATTGTAGGAAGAGTGGAGTCTGGCAATCGTGTTTATTTACAATCATATGGGCAGTCCGATGTCATTGAAAAGATATGACTAATATTTCCGAGTTAAATAAGTTGTGAATTGAGTTTAAATTTAGGCCTACAGTGTTTTATTTTCTGCTCATAACTAATTAGGCTACTTTAAATTTTGTTAATCACATTTTCTGTTTTCATTTACTTTAAACATTTAGAAATAAAATTGAACATTTCAATTACATATTAGAACATTTTCTTGCGTATATGTTGGCACCAATATGACATAGGGTCGTAATGTAAACTTTCTCCCATAATATCCTATACTCTAATACGAGCAATGTCTGTTTGTTTGTTGGTTTGTTTGTGTGTTTGTACGAGCAATCTCGAGATCCAGCGGAAGGATTTTGCTGAAACTTTGGGATTAGAGGCTTTTGGGACTAAAAAATCGATTGGTGAAAACCACTACGGTACCTCAGGAAAACTCGTATTTTTCTGAAAAACTCATTTGAAAATTGAAAATTTTTAACATTGGGGTTATGTAATTTAAAATCAATAGGATACATATGACAAACATCAGCTGTTTCCTATAATATTTCCATCAGCTGTCTCCTATAATTTTTTTTTTTTTTTTTTTTGTCTTAAAGGTTATAATTGTTTTAAGCTTGAAATCAGCTGACCCGTGCTAATATTTCGCGAGTTATGAGTAGGCCTACAAAACAGTACTTACCTGATTTGTATTTACATACATTTTCCTATAAAAAAAAACACAATTAACAAAAATACCGAGTAATGCTCGGTCGCCCAGGTACTTTCAGTTTAACGCAAAACATAGGCCTACTTACTAGATTTAAAAATCATTCAAGATCTATGAAAACTATTAGCACCAGTTTAATTATAAGCTTAATTTGCAAAGTTTTAGTAGGCTACACTACTTTTGTTCTATTGTACAGCTATGTTGCAACACACAAAAATCTGAACCAAAACTAACAGTGGCTAACTAGTCACAGTAGGACTGTTTTCAGTTTGTAAACATACTATATCAGTTGGTAGCACTTTCCTAAAAAGTCTTCAGCTGATCCAATTAAAGAAGAAGTGGTATACTAAAAGCCTATCTATAGATTTTGTGGTAACTTTAAACTTATGTAGGCTTACAAAAAGTATATTAGCCTATACTATAACCAAGATATTTTATTATATTAATATTATTTCTTTATGTGGTATACCATAATATTTACATTAAAATTGAGCTAGCCTTTGTTATTATCATTCGTAAACCACAACCTTCTAGCATTGCCATAAAATTGCATCAACAAGTCTCATCATACATTAATTTTATTATTTAAAAGTAACAATAGCGTAAATTTATTCAGACTCAATAAATATAACTATTTGTACCGTAGTCTAAGACTAACCTGTTTAAAATATGTTATGCTACAGTCTCTTTTATCTTGCGTAACTAGTTCGGTCTCACGACTAACACACCTTTTCCTTAGTTTAGTCACCGATTGCGATTGACATACATTCTTCGGGTTCAAGTATTGCCAAAGGCTATTTCTAATAAAATTTTAAATTATTACTAGAATATTATGACCTAACCGCCTAACCTTACACTTACAAGTTACCTAAGTACAAAAGAAGTCAAACTAGCTTTTATGGAAGGAGTACAGTGTACTTAGTATTTTCTAATATTTTTGTATACACATAATCGGAAACGCAATGATATAAAAAGTCAAAATACAGTATTTGACAAATAAATAACTAACATAATGTCATATTATAATAAATAAACTTTTAAAATAATGGCACCCAATTTTGTTGTTTTACTATTATATATTTTGAGACGTTTGTTTGGTTTGTTTTCTTTTGTGTTATAACATTGTTTTAAATATAGCATAGTCTATTTAGTGGTAGTCATGACTACTTACGAGTAGACTACTACAGTACTTCATTATAAAATAAAATAATATTTATGTCTTTTTAGGACCAAGAGATTTTGTAAATTAGCTGGAATCTACATTATAATGTGAAAATATAAAAACCTATCGGCCTCTAACTGAAACGACCGCTAACGGGAAGAGTAGAACCCGAATGTCAAAAGCAATCCTTTTCATTTTAAATTTCTATGATGTAGACAATGTTGTGAAACTGACAACCAAAGATCACTTAGGCTACTGTTTTGTTAAAAATTTAAATAGTTTATTTTAGTTACTTAGGCTATAATTTATTTCATAGAGCTTGATTATAAATAGTTTTTTACTGATTTGATTTTAAAATGTTAAATTCAAGATATGCTTTAAAACTTATTTTAAATGGGTAAGAAACTAAATAATTCTATTTAATTGTACCTTAAACTATTTCACCTTTTCTTCTCCCTTAAATTTAATTGAAGGTTAGAATGATTTTATTTTACCTTAAAGCTTTAGGCCTATTTAAAATCTCTTGTAGCCTATTTGTTATGAAGTAGTTTTGTTATAATTACTTGATTTCAGATTATTAGTTAAATGACAAGCTAATTACCCTGTTAAATAAGTAGGCCCTAGGTAAAGGTTAAATTGAATAATTTTAGAAGCATTTATACCGGCAAAATTTCAGTAGGCAACACTTTGGCTTAGTGTCCAGCACAAAAGTTGTTCATGTTTAATCGATGCATTCTACAGGGTTTACTATAATTCTATAAGTAGATAGTTTTTACATTTATTAGATTTACTACAATTCATATGCCAATAGTTTTTACATTTATTGATAAGCCTACATTCAATAGTCTTTTCTCTAATTCCATGTGCAGATATTTTTTACATTTATTTGATACACTCAATTGGGTTTAATTGTTTTTATTGTACTTTACTTAGATCACTAAGACCAACGAAGCAGTTGATTGACAACCATGGTTCTTATGTTTCGTCTCTTCTATTAAAGACACCATGGGCCTCAGTAAGAAGTATGTTTGTGCAAACCCAAGAGACACCTAACCCAAATAGTTTAAAATTTTTGCCAGGTGTTAAAGTAAGTATTCCTAGACTTTTTAGTCATTAGTAAACTGTATTATATTAGACCATTATAAAAAATATCCTTCACATTTTACTGATTTACTACCACTAATTCCTTTTTCGTTCGGCATACTTTGGACAATAATACCTAATTATGAATGAAGAAAATAACTGCTGATACATTCTTCTACAATATTTCCTGAGAATCCATTATGACTATATGGGGCACAAATTTACTATTCAACCCTAGGCTAACCTATGGTAATAGAAATGCAAGAATAATTTAAAAAATAGCCTAAAAAGTTATAACCTATAGTATTTAGTCACAGTATGTTTACTTGTATTCAACATTTAACAGTAAAATGTAAAATAACGTCGGTGTCTGCAAAAATATCAGCCTAGGATCGAATAGTAAATTTACGCCCTATATGGATGTAGTATAAATAAATACAAATTTATCTCCTTTTTTCAACTTTAAGGTACTCGATCCAGGACAAACTTTGGATTTTCCGAATGGCACAGCAGCCTTCTGTTCTCCGTTAGCAAAACTGTTGTTTCGCATTGAAGGTGTTAAGTCAGTCTTCTTTGGACCAGACTTCATAACTGTTACTAAAGTATGTATAAAGGAATTAATTCATAACAGTTAAAACTACAGCCTAAATTTGCGACTAAGATAAAATGTCTGAAATTCATTGCATTACTATCACAATGCTTCCACTAAAGTCAATGATTGCAAATAAGTATATAAATAGGACAACATGAAGTAAATTGCAATTAATGATTTAAAAAATGTAATATCAAAAGTAAGAAATTTGGAAGTGCTTATAGTTATATATTTATGCTTATGCTTATATTTATAATAATACCAAATCACAAACGCATCAAAAATAATGTAAAAGTAGCCTACAATATAGCAGAAATGTAGATATTTATAGAAACATCAAAATTTAAACAAGACACAATGATAATCCTGTACGGTACCTAGATATTAAATTCAATGCTAATAAAGTATATTTACAATTATATATTATGTAATTTAGAACTAAGTCACTGTAGAAACATTTATAACCTGACCAAAGATAACCTTCAGCCAAATCGGCCAAAGTAATACAAAAATGAACTATTATTTCAAAAACAAAAGCACCCCATTACATTCACATATCTATTGTCAATCCCAAACAAATTTGCGAACTCTCACATGTTATTGGTAACATGGCATCAATAGAAATAATCCGAAATTTCTTTTGTAAACATAGTATACACTGAAAAATTATCGTTTCTGAAGTAAAATTTACTAGCTGGAACAGCTGATTATAAAAAACAAAATACACTAGAATATAAACGATTAGCGGATGCAAATCAAACTGTAAACACTGAATAATTATAAAATGTAGTTTCTATTATTAAGTATTCATAAAACCCAATAACTAAGAATAAATAAATAGGTCTTTTCAGGTTATAAATAGGCTACTAAGATTTAGTAAACACTAGCTGTAAGAACTGTACATTAGGCCTATATTAGACAGAATCACCGTTCAAGTCAGTTGATTGTTTCGTGAATCCTTTACGATAAATAATATTTTATTTAGAAATTATAACAGTAGAATCAGAATGTATTTATAATGCAAGAATAGTGATCAAAACTTGAAAAACAAATTAATAGAAATACGATAATAAATGCACTATATTTGTTACACCGAGTGAGGCGGCAACTACATGCAAGTAAACTAAGACCTACTCCGATGACGTCATTAAATATTCGTCCGCCGATGGCCAATAGAAAATGCAAATCCATACAAGATATCTCCACGGAGGGATGTAAACCCTGTTGTTTCGAGAGCGTCATGAAGCCAAAAATGGCGTCCTTTTCAAATAAGTTGTATAGTAGCCATTGAAGAGTGAAGTTGTTTTATAAATCAGTGCTAATTTTTTAAAGTTTAATAATATAAAAAGTAAAAACAGTGACAAAATTTCAATAGAGACTGGTAGACTCTATATCAATTAACTAAAATATAAACAATTCAACCCTTCAATGAACAGTAGAACTCAAATAGTGTAAAGTACAACATTTTTAAAAATCTTTTCATCAACCAAATATCAAATTAACTGTTCCAATATTTTACGAACTATATTAAAAATGATCTAAATGCGTATAATAAAAAGGGGGTATATTCAGTACTAGCAGAGTGCCCGAGGTAAATTAAAATTAAATTAATCAAAAATAGACTTTTTAAAGATATTCAAATTTTATATTACAAATGAGCTAAGCCAAGGGTACATAAAAACTTTATCAATGCAAATCCAATTATAAAATTAATGTAATATGTAATATTGATACTAGAAAATTTCAATAAATATGTTTATGATGATGTTGACCTTAAACTTGTGTGTTTGAATAATTATTTCTATGTTGATGCATTAGATGCTAACAAGTAAAGACAGTTTCAGTTATTTTATAATTTTGGCTTCCACAACGTGTGGGCTATTAGAAAGTTATATAAAGTTATATTATATCTTTCTTTGTATCCACTTAGATAACTTGAACTGTTAGGTAAAATAATGGGAAAATTGTGTACTCACTAAAAATATTGTATATCAATCTAAGGGGTATGGCTTCAAGTTGGTGGGAAAAATACTGAAATTTATATATAAATTTAAAAAAATGAATGCTTATATTTACAAACTTAGCTTTGGGGTTAATTATACAATAGTTAATTATACCTTTATTCTTAAAACAATTTATAAGCGGGCGTTTCACCTAGTTTTATAAATAAAAATGTTAAAACCCTATTTCAAATTGAACTGGTGGAAATAAAAAATTTTTCAAGACTTTTTACGAATACCGTACCAGTAATCTAAATTTATATGAAATGTTGCATGATTATTTATGTTTAAGGTTCCATCTATTACAGAATAATGAAGCTATTATTTATTTGCAATTTTATTTTATTCATATTTTTCCTGTCTGTTAATTTTTTATTTGGTTTTTTTGAAGTTATTGTTTATATAGCCATATTATGATGTAGCAGCTGTTGTGTTTAATTATATTACCATTAATATCTAACACCTATTATTGAAGAACTTCTTAGGAATGTTTTTCATACCCATTTATTTAACTTATATGAATAAATAAAAGATAATAAACCAAGGTACAAGTTTTCAATTGGTTTTTGCTCTAAGCCTAATACTTAGGGAGTAGTGTGTACCTAACTGTTACAAATTTAACATGCTCGATATAAGTTTTTAATTTATGTTGTGTGTTGGTTGATACAAAGTTTATTATTATTTCTATGTATGTATGTTCTAACATATATTATATGTTTAATAAACTTCACTATGAACGCTCTGCAGATTGACACTGTCCATGTATTTGAGTTTTGTTTCTTATAATTATTGAGTTTGTATTTCTTATCTCTGGTATTTGTAAATAAACTCATTATTATTATTGCTCAGTAATTAGAAAAGCTGTAAATAGTTTATGTTGTAACACAACGTTTAAAATATATTTAAGCTAACTACTTTATGTCCGTTACGTGACTTTCTTCTCTTTATATGACGCGTTTCGGAGATTTACTCCATCTTCAGACGCATATCACTCTTGCGAGGTCGTCAAACATTACTTACAAAATACAAACACTGAGAACATATTAAAACACTTTTTACGGGTGGGATGCATCCAGTATGGTGGTCCAAGGACAACTGTCGTTACAAGGATAAGTGACCATGCGGTGACGTTTGTTAGCAAGCCCGTTATCTTGTATACTGATAACCACGTCATACATCGTGTTGGAGGAGAAATGCAGATGTTCGTTCATGACTTGGTTTTTTTATTGTTTTTAAACGCTTTGTATATTTCGTATTCCTTGATATCATCCATACTTTTGCCTTTTTTACATGTATGCAATGGTATCAAATTGGTTTCAAAGTCAGTATAGCCGTGGTTTTCGTCTACCAGATGGCGTGCATAATTCGATTTATTACCATATATATGTTTTTTTTGGGCAGATGTTCTTTGAACCTCTGATGGAACGCTCTTCTTGTTTGCCCTATATAGAACGAATTACATTCATCGCAAATTAGCTTGTAAATCCCAGTTTTATATTTTAAATCTTTATTTGGTTTTTGACTAAGAAGTTTTTGAATGTTGTTGTTGCTTCGGAAAGCTGTAGTAATGATGAATTTTTTGAAATTTTTGAGACTATATTTGGTAGTACGTTTCCATACTCAAAGGCTGCGTAGGTGGGTTTTTCACGAGGTTTTAAAGGTTTACTGTTCTTATTCAGTTTTTTATTTAATAAGGTGTTTATCATAGATACTTTATAACCGTTGGATGTCGCAATATATTTAATAGTATTCAGCTCCTCCAAGTAATTAAGCTTATTTATATTACGTTGACTTGGATACCAAAGAAACATGAATCTTTATCAATGATAATGTCTAACTTTAGTTCACTTAATTTACTTAAAAAGTATTGAATAAATACTTATTTGTTGTTCACAAATTCTTTTGCTGACTTGTTACCATTAAAAACCTGTTTCTTACAAAAAAAAACAACACAGGTCAAAAATATACCTTTTACAGATGGCAATAAACATTTTTCTCTAAGAAAGGTGTTGAAAAAATGTAAATTCAAAGATTTTCAGTGGTTTCTTTAACTTTAAGAAAGATCTACTTAACTAAATTATTTAATCTGTTTAGAACTTTAATACTAATACCACAAATAATTGGAAAAAGGGATACAATATCAACAGGAGTGTTATCATACACTAGGCCTTCTGTATCTATTATGACCAATGTGTATTATTTTTCAAGTTTAAAATATTTATGTCTTTCTTCAGTTCCGTTACAAACTTCGTACAACGAAGTCGGAACTCACTCAGTGACAAATTTTGTTCAAGTGGACTTTTTATGCTTAGAGTGGTCTTGTGTATAATGGACGAAAGGAAATAATTTAATTTCAATTTGAAGATTTTAATCCTAAGGAAGAAACGGGCCGCATGATATGAATCGGTGCCCAGCCTTATGAGGCTAAAGAGAAAAAAAATAATGTCTTTCTTTTTAAAGGTTGATGAAGATGTTGAATGGAAATTGGTGAAACCAGAAATTTTTGCAACCATCATGGATTTCTTTGCGAGTGGTTTGCCGATAGTTACAGAAGCTCAACCTTCGTCGGATACTCGTGAGTTTACTGTTATATTTTATCCTCCAAGACAACAATATGAGGGAGGCCCCAAAAATAACCAGAATTTTCAATTTAAAAGTTTTTGTTTTTAAGTACCATACAACTTATTTCATGTTGACTATGATACTCTTTATTTGATTCAATGCTTGTCAAAGTGTTTATTCCACTTTTATGTTTGGCTTCTAGTGGATACATACAATACACAATGTATATTCAGTTCTTCTACGAGGTGTGGTCAATAAATATGATGAATGAATTATTTTTATAGCAGCAACTGCTGACGCTACAACCTTTTGAAGTCATGTTCATTGCTTTTTTGCAATAGTGAGGGCATCGTGCAATCAGAGTTTATTCCAAGGGGGACAACTAAACTCAGAATTTTATAAGGGGGTACTGGAAAGTTTGTAAAACAATGTACAAAGAAAGAGACCAGATCAGAAAAATCGGCCAATGGCTTCCTTCTTCATCACAACATAAAATTATTCTTCATATTCTTTATCCACCTCGTATATGTGCAAAACATTTTCTTTAGCTCTCTTGATTTGTTAAAATAACGAAGTCACATGGTGCGGGATGAGTTGAGCAGATAGAATGATGGGGTCATGGAAAGGTTGTGTGGACAGGCATGGTATAACCCACAACTTTAGAGCTTGTGCATCACAGTGCGCTTTGTAAACACTCAAATCAGAAAGTTCATCGATTATTGTTTTACTGTGATCTTCTACGATCAGTTATACTTGTTGATGGTCGCCTAGAGCAAGGCATGTCTTCAATTGTAATTTCTCTTTTTTACAAGAAAACCGATTGTAAACACATGTTATTACAATAGCTTTTAACTGAATAAACTGTTATGTTGATTACAAATTAATAGTGTTTTAACAGTAAACAATTTTCACAAATATTCAATGTTACTTTAAATTGAATTATATTTAAATTAACTGCTGACAAACTGCTAAAAGTGGATGCTATGACCAACGCACCTACTATTGAACAACACCAATTATTTTTAGGTCCTCCCTCGTATTCGGCATGCACTGGCAGTAGAGTAGACCTAAGTTTTTTCCTTAACATCTTTATGCCAGTTAGACTAATGAAAACTAATTTGTTTCAATGTTATTACTTCAACCCATAAATTGGCCAACTATACAGTTTTTCAGTTATTGGATTTTGGAATTTGTCAAAGGAACTTTTTTATTTGTTTTGATCTACAGAACCATTTTCCAAATTTCCTGCAAACAGTTTTTGAGTAGCCTGTATTCTTGACATAGTATCATATTAATTATTACTTAAAGATTCACCCTACTTATAGCTTAGTGGCCAGGGAGTCAAAAGTGAGGATTATCTAAAAATAAGTTAATGTATTTCTGGTTTTTTAGTTTGTTGTATGTACTTTGGTCGTACTTAAAAACCTAAGAATTCTGACCAGATTTTTGTCATTTTCTCTGGTTTTGCTAAATAACTCTTAAACAGTATGTTGTACAAGAAATATTAGTTTTTATTAGTTTTTCTGTTTAATTCGTGTCCTTGGGCACCGAACCATTAAAGCACTTGTAAAATTTAATTAGTTTATTAAGAAATAATAGTTTAATACAATAACTTAAAATATTTTTTTATTGTAAAGAAATAAATGAAGATGATGATGAAACAGTCCAAATGATCAAAGAGTTGCTTGATACCAGGATTAGACCTACAGTACAAGAGGATGGCGGTGATATTGTTTTCATGGTAAGTTATCAACCAATACCATAATGCATGACTAGTTTATGGAAGGCTGTGTACACAGGTACGGAACACAATTATTGTTGTTACTTTATTAAAATAAAGCGACTTAACAGAATCTTCATAGTTCCATTTGTGTGTCACAGCCTTATAGCTCCTTCATTTTACTCGGAGTAGGAGGTGCTAATGGAGGGACTAAAAATACAAGAGACATTCAGTAATTAATGACACAAATGGTTGTGGACAAAAAGTATTTTATTCAATAACAATGAAACTTATACTACTTTTCAACATAATCTCCACTAACATTTAGGCACTCATCTCATCGCTGTAGGAGATTTCTAATCCCGTGTTACAAAATTCTTGAGCCCCTTGTGTAAAGCTTTTTTTGACTACTTTTTTTCCTTTCAACTAGTATATTTCAAAACTCTTTGGGTGTTCCAAACAGATGAAAATTGAACAGCGCAATGTCGGGACTATAAAGTGCTAATGGCAACATCGCCCAACTAAATTTTTGATTATCTCTTGTATGTTGTGGGCAATATGGGATGGTCAAAAGAACATCTTTGTATTTTGTCTTAATCACCAGTTTAATGATGTTGAACCATGTCACTTTATGTTGTTCTTCTAATAGTTATAGGAAATTGGGCCTTGAGAGTTAAAGAGTTAATATCACTTTGATGTTTTTAATTTTTTTTACAAGTATCAGAATGTTTCCATTCAAAACTTTACCGTTTGGATTTAGGTCCATAGTGGAATCCACATTGCATCGCAGGTTACAACACAGACAAGAAAATCATTACATGCTATTAAAAACTGTCGGTTATGAACAAATGTTGACATGGACTTATTTAGCTGCTTTGGGACCCACCTCTAACACGTTTTGAGATAATTCAGCTTGTCATGAATGATGAAATATTATTTTTCAAAATTAACATTACCTAAATTGGGTAATTGTCATGGTTTTTATACGTCTGTTACCTCACCGTGAACGTAAGGTCATTTATGCAATGAATATCAGTATCACTTTCTTCTGCCCCATTTAAACTGTTCAATATGTTATGCGTATTTCTGCAGCTTAATCACTTTTCATCATTCTCCTTCAACATTCCTAAGTATATTTCGGCCGGTTTCACACTTTTGCTCACGGAACATTGCTCTTGTGGAGAGGAGACGACTTTTGAAATAAACTAAAGAGGTTTAAGTTTGTTTTTACTACAAGCTGATTGAATTTATCCTCAAGGTTGCCAACTTGATCCTCTGAAAGTATCACATAATTTTCTGTAGGTCTCTCGATGTTGCAATTTGTCTTGTTAATAATTTAACATCCCTCATAAATTTTAAACCCTTTTTCAAAGAAACTACCCATACAGTAGACTACTTTGCTTGCTGCTTTTTCCAGCAAAAGTAGTGCAATTTTGCATTCAAGAAAACAATTGAACAAAAGAAAATCCGAGATATTTTTTTATACAGTTTTTAATTTAAGGTTATTTAAACTCATTTTTGAGTATAAGTATCCAAGTCACATAGATAATATAATTATAGTACTTATGTCTGTCTTGTGACTTAATGTAACTTAATAAAGTTACGCGTTTAGGAAACTATGTTCCATCTTCAGAATATTCACCCGTGATAGTTCGTCAATACATTAAGATACTAAAACACACGCACATACATGTAAATTACAAACATGAACAAAAACTACACGGTGGGTGTACACCAACGGTTCTCGGACTACTGATACGCGATGGCTTGTTTAGTGTTGTCCAATGCCTTATCTCTTAACGTCATTGCAGTGTCATACAATATTTAGAACGGAAATTAAGTTTCTCATTTAACAAATCATTTCCATTTTGTTTAAAAGCTTTATAAATTTTGTATTCTTCCACAGCGTCCATATATCTGCCCTTATTACATAATATGTGTAAAGGATGGAAATTAACGTCAAAACTGTTGAATACATGATTATTTTCTATTAAGTGACGTGCATAACTAGATTTTTTTGTGAATCTCTTTAAATAAGTTATAAAACCTTTTCTGAATAATAAAAATAATAATATCTTTACGTAAAACACATTTATTTAATAAAAATGTCAATAATGAAAATTAATTATACTAGTGATCGCAAAAAAAAATCAATGTTGAGATTTTTGTGGAAATATCCGTTTTGGTACACTAACGTTTTGGTATAGACATTTTGTACAAACCACTCTTTTGGACTCGGGGGGTCCCAAAACGGAGATTTCCACAAAAATCTCAACATCGATTTTTTTTTGCGATCACTATACTTTCTCTATACTATAGTGTAGTGAGAAAGTAAAAATCTAATAGTGTCTGTCTGTGAGTGTGTTACTCAATCATGTAAAAACTACTGGATGGATTTGAATGAAATTTGGAACACATATAGATCATGACCTGGAATGAGACATAGGTTGGAATTCATTTAGATTTAAGGGTTTAAACAACCCCTAAAACAATAAATATTTCCATTAAGACTAGAGAGCTGGAAATTTGTACATTTATTTCTTACAAGATATATATAAAAAGTAAACCATATTTGTATATTTTACTGTACTGCTAAAGGGTGAAAATGTAACAACCCCTAAAACAATACAAATTAATTATTGTACTTCCCATTAAGCTAGAGAGCTGGAAATTAGTACATTTATTTCTTACAATACATATATACTATGTAAATCAGGTTTGCATTTTATAGCATGCTGCTAAGGGGTGAAAATGTAATAACAACCCCTAAAACAATAAAAATGTATTACTTTGCGGTGAATCTTTGCGTGTGCGAAGCCATGGGTACCTGCTAATATAACATAATTCGTAAATGATCAAAATAGCATGACACAAAATTAAATTTTGTATGTTACTTTATCATAATATATTATAATAAATTTTTCTTTTTATAAATAAGTTTTTATTGGAATTTTATTATAAAATGTACATAATAAATTAATTTAGATTTATATAAAAAGACTAATCATCCATAAGCCAAGAGAAAAAGATAAAATGAGGACAAAGCGAAAAATGAAGAAAAAGCAAAAAATAAACTGTTAAGATGCAAGTTCTTTTTTTTTTAATTTCTCGCTTTCCTCCAATACTACAAACCATTATGAAAATATTTCAAAAATGTACATAATATATTAATTTATATTTATATAAAAAATACTAATCATTCATAAACCAAGAGAAAAAGATAAAATGAGGACAAAGCGGAAAAATGAACTGTTAAGATGTAATTCTGTTATTTATTTTTCACTAATATGGTGAAATATCTGATATAATATATAATAAGTTTAGAAGTGATAAAAATAATTGATTTAAATTAATAACTTATCTTAAATTATGAAAATATTGGCAGAATGGTCGAAAACTGTGCTCAAAAACGGCAGTTTTTGAACACCTATAACTTTCTTTGAAGTCGATATTCTCCTAGGCTACGCTAACAGTAGTCATAGAAGGGTCTTTACTAACTACTGAGGTACGAAATATGGCCTCTAAATCCCCTCTTTTTCAATATATAGTAAATAGTGCATGTGCCGCTAAAGGCGCTCAGTCATGGCGATGGACATTTTTTTGCGGCTTTAACCGCACTCAGCACGGAACGTGTTAACACCTAAACTCTACATTGAGTATGATACAACAGGCTTAAGTCGACTTAATTCTTTTCCATCAGAACTAATTCTTACTTATATAATTTTAATATATTATGACAGTGAAATTGTTTGCCTGACAATAAGTTATGCTTAGACCTACCACTAAATTGATAATTTACTAAATAACTTACATAATCAGTAAGTATTTTTATTACGTCATTATAAACACAACTTTCTGTACATCCTGATTTGACCAGGAAAGACCTGGTTTTAGAGTACGGTCTTGGGTTACCACCCCGTTGAAAAATAGTTCCAGTCGGAGCATTCGTTTTATATAAAACACCGAGGAAACCCAAACCTATCGGCTAGAAGAATTTGTTCGGTAGACGAAAGTAAGTTTAGTCCTGTTAGGCTTGGAAATTTCGGCCCTATACCTCCACGTTCAAAACACGAATAAGACTATTTGTTAAGGTTGACTGGTTTGAATACAATGGATAATTAATGCACTCGGTGGTTCAATGGTAGAATCGTTTTATTGCCAAAATGTACTTATTCTACAATATTAACTCTATCTCTATGTCTTACCTCTATTGACACACTGTTTCCGATTGTTGGCTTCAAAGACAGACCACTCTAGATGTCAGTTCTTTTTTATAACGCATAAACTCTGACCTATACCCTTGTTGACATACCCAAATGTGGTTGTATGGAATATTACTATGATCTATTTGCTCACCTTGTCTATATGCTGGTAGGTAGAGAACCCCGTAGACCTTCCCGTTGTCCAATGTTCGACCCTCATCGATAAGCAGCGATCTGTTCGAGATCCCCGGTCCCTATCTTGGCACTAGTCTTTCGACCACCTCACACTGGTCCCGTTTCTACGTCAGGATCAACCTTATATAGTAGAACTTCCGCTTGTTTAAACGGCCTACATATTGCGTATTTCGGTACGTCGCATTTCTACAATTTTGTGTAGTATTGTAACTACACTTCCCATTTCCAAGTTCTGTCTTTTGTACCAACATCTTACATTAAACATTACTTAATCACTATTACATTATATCTGACCTACAATTAACCTAACCATTCCCGAATTATTCTTAACAGTCCTTTATGCATTTTATTTAACAGTTACTAATTACCTGTCTGCATGTGCAAAGTAAAGTGTTCGTTTTCTAAAATTCTCATATCTCAGCTAAGTAATTGTTTGTTCAATAATGTCAAAAAAAGTGTAATAATAATGCCATCCTGCAAAATAAGTTTTCTTTCTTAAAAAAGAAATTACTCAAGGTGATAGGTTTAAATGTCACAGTGTGGATAAAAATTTCCTGTTTCTTGAGGTAGCAATCCTGGGCCAGCAGTCGAATTGGCTGTGGTGTATAAAAACTGCAATTAACCTTTTCGGGACTGGAGTAAACTATCCGCACAGACTGTTATCGCTTATACACGTTTTAGAACTTTAACGTTTGAGTACTGTCATCGCGTTAACGCGACTAACTCTTAACTGGCATGTGGTACAATCTATTTGCTTTAAAATGAACTATTTCCACTATTGATGGAGGTAGCTAATAGTAGAAAATAGATAGAATAAAATCATGTTGCCAGACCGCATTTACTATAGGTTTTGCCGAAGCCTATTTTGAAATATGAATTAGGAATGTATGCTTTAATCAAAAATGAAATTTTACTGTAACAAATTGTAGTGAATAAATCATAGAATTGAACAGTATACTTGAAAATATTAAAATAACCTTATTTTATAAACATATTTAAATTTGTTTCACTAAATTACGAGTAAAACAAACCTCTTGGCATACAAAGCGAGATGCATTGTCTCATGCTTGAAATAACCTAGTCTGAGCATAAATTAGGATTTAGAGTATTTTCCGAAAAGGTTAATGTCCTCCCAAATGGGCATAGAGGATAGATGAACTAGGAGTCCTTAAATCCTGAAGTTTTGTCATGTCTGTGTTTCACAGTATATTGTAGATAGTAAATAATCCTTAAGTTCAATGATTTATTAATGAATCTTTTACTAATGATAGTTCTAATGAACTAGGACCAAAATATTTACTCGTCCTAATTACTTATATTATATTACAAATAATCATTTGGTTTTTCTTACAGGGTTTTGAAGATGGAGTAGTCAAATTGAAAATGCAGGGATCTTGCACAAGTTGTCCAAGTTCAGTTGTAACTCTGAAGAATGGTGTCCAAAACATGCTTCAATTTTATATACCTGAGGTAATTTTTTTTGTTGCAAGACCTTGCACTCATCATTGCTTGAGAAGAGAACCTTGAGCACTTAATGCTGCGCTCATAATTCTGTAATCTAATAAAACAAACAAATTGCAGGACACAACTAAAACTAGTTAACAATAAAATAGAATTTAATAAAACACCAACATTTTATAAAACATGTATAACAGTTACATCTCAAAATAATAGTTGGAATAGAAATTAAGCTATTTCAAATCGTAAAATAAATACCGTACTTAATAAAAATATGCTAAAAAAACCATAAACTCCTTAAATTGTCTGGCTGCGTAATATACGTTGTGTAATTAGTGAGTTTTAGTGTCCTAATGCTAAACAACCTCTTTTGAGCAACAATTCTAATGATGGGACAAAGTTCTGAAACAAATAATGAATTAACAAATAAGTCTCAGACGGAGTAACTATATTAAAACTTATCTAAAATATTTATTTTCAAAGAATATAAAGAGACAGCTTATAATTAATTATATAATAAGTAAAATTAATTAAAGTTAGAATAATAACTATATTTTAATATTTTTAATAAATTTAATAACTTTTGTCTTCCTTGAGTAGTAATAATAATTAATATTTACTGGCAAGTATCAAATATAAAAAGCCTTTTTCATCATTTATAATGGAGACATCCTATCTATATTATTAATACGCTACATGGAAACTTTGCAATCGATAAGGCTTTTGTGTTTTAAGATTTACTCCCACATATTATACATTAAAAGACGCGTCTGTGTGTGCAGATGTGCAAACTGGCTTTAGATTTTTAATTTAGGCAATATAACTCGGAAAAAGCGTGAAAAACTGCTTTGACTATTTGTTTTAATTTCAAATTCAAAAGCTCAGCTGTTTTGTTTGTTTTTATATAAAAATTAAAGCCCAGCTGGTTAGTTTGGTTTTAAAAGGTAAATAAACATTTTGAAACAAGACGACAAAGATATGTTGTCGGTCGGACATGGCAGGAATAAGGTAAACAGTTTCTATTCTTTTAAACATGCCACGAACAAGACGAGAAATTAAAAACATGTTTTTTTAATACTTATTTCGATGATTTAGCTTTACTTATCTTCTATTGATTTGTACAGGAACTGAACACATTTATTTATAAAAGTTTAATTTATAATTTAATATCCGTGCCAATTCGCACTGGTTCACTAGTTCTTATTAATATCCATTTAATTTTCATTAGCCCCATCAAGTCTGTTACAACTATAGTTACTGGAGGTTATGTGCTTAAATTTCAGGTTAATCCTAGTTTAACCAAATGATTTCAACCAGTTAACTAACTCAATTTAATTTTGTGATTATAATTAATCTTTGATAAAATACAATTTTTGCTAACTTTAAATTCAACTTCAATACAGTTTAAACCATGATTGATAAATCAGCTCATAGATGTTTGTTTACCTTTTTGTCAGGAAAGGGATTAACATATATTTGATTTGATTTACTAATTCAGGTGCTTGCTGTGGAACAAATTGAAGATGAAATGCAAATCGTTACAAAAGCTGAATTTGAGAAAATGGAGAAAAAACTTTCAAGCGAAGAAAATAAAAGCAATGTGTAGATTATTAATGTAATACTTCTTGCAATATTAAAATGTACTGTATGGTAGCTTCTATTTCAAGAAATATTTATTAGTATCTTAAACATAATAACTAATGTGTATGTAAATGTAAATATAGTTAAACAATAAAAAATATTCAAAGAAAGAACGATACTTTTAAGTAGCTATCCAGATAATGCTAAGGCCTAGATGTACTTTATATCTTATGGTCGTAGACCTCTTGACAAATTTTTAAACAACATTATTGTTCTGTAATACATGTAGTACAGTACTATATTTATATAATTTCTTAACTTACGTAAGTTTTATTGGAATTGAACACCATAATAAATTCATGTAACTATAAACAAAACTTATTTACAAGTAGTGGACTCGGCAATGTGTAACAATTCAATATTTCCTTAATTATAAAAAATAACAACCCAAAGAAATTATTGTTTTAGCGTGGAACCATACGAATAATTAAATAACTGTATTTAAAGATCGAATCATCGTCTAACATCGTCATCTTTCGCTAAACACGCCTACTTTGGTAGACTCGATAATGATTGGTTTAGAGGTTACACCAAATATGAAAACAGATGTATTCCTTTCTTTTACTTCTAAATATTAAAACTAAATAATAAAATGATATCCTAGTTATAATGGAGTTATTTAAGTATTTTTATTAATACACCAAAATTGTTCATCATTGTAGAATAAATCTATGACCATTTAATAAGATCAAATTTTTTATAAACTATTAAATTAGCAGAACCAAAATTTAAATAAATATAGGCCTACTTATAGCCTAAACATAAATATACCAAAAGTGAAGATATCTAGTGAACAAGTGCGTGAGTTACCAGCTGTGTCTCAACAGAACAAAATCGGGCATTATTGTAAAATATAAAAAAGAAAATAAGGTCACCCAATTTCTATCTTGTGAAAATCAGAGAAGAAATAAAAACTATTATAATCAAACAAGAAAACCTATCTTTTAATTGATACTGAAGAATTGTAAAAAGGCATAATGACCACCAATTACATAAAATAAAATAATAGCCTAACCAACAGAAACTAACCTATTGTGAGATCTATCCATTTTCTATTATACCTTTAGCTAAGTGTAATAGGCTAGGCCTTGAGTGAAAACATTAACTTTCAAAGATAATAATCACAGTAGTGATTATTCCTTGTTGTAGAAACTGTTCCCAGTGTTCTTCCACTAAACTATATATGTATATACTGTTATTAATTCATGATATATCTCCTCAATTTACATTTAACCTTATTTTATTTCTTTTATTATTGTTATTATCCAAAGATTTCTATGTTCTGTTTATTATTAAATTTTAATAAATTTTGGGAAAAGCCGGCACCAACCGGAACCCCGAGATAAGAGTGATTAAATAAAATCAATTAACAATTTACGAACAATTTGTTAAATTATAACAAACAAACAAAAATGTTAATTTCAATCGATAATTGTTAAGACCAAATGTCTCTTGTTTAACCTTTTGCACTCTATTTATTTGGCACTTGGCTGCTCTACCAGCTCCAATTAAAATATTACTGTTTGCAGAATTATTTTTGTAAATTCGCTAAAATATTCCTAGAAATAGTAAATATAAGTTATTATATATCATTTTGTTCGGAATAAAACAGAGAATAAGGAAAAAATGGTTGAAAGATTAAATAAAAAATGTTTCATTGAGTAGGCCTATTTTGAATATAATCGGTCAAAAAAAGCTATCGGTTATTTTGTTTTGTATTGAAATTAAAAATAAGAATAATAGAGTTTAGAGCCTTTAAAATACTTTATTACACTAAATGTGACCATAATAAATAATTTTAAAAATATTCTTGAGGTTTAACAAAAATTTTTTATTGAGTAGGCCTATTTTGAATATATTAGGTAAAAAATGTTTTTTAAAATATGTTTTTTTTTATTAATTTAAAAGTAGTAATAAAAATGATTAGAGCTGTAAAAATAGTTTTTACAGTAAATATGTCTATTTAAGTATGTCAATTGTATTTATATTTATTCAAAAATTTATTTTAACAATAAAATTTTTGCGAAATAATGGTACATAACCACGTTAACGTATAGTTAAAACAGTTGCCATTTCTCAACACAAAATAAAACAAAAATAAGATCTTTACATTAACAAAATTTACACAAAACTGCAAAATAATAACGTACAGTAAAAATAAATACCACTTGAAAAAGCGTAAACAAAAGTTACAAGGCGCAAGATAAAAGACGATGCTATTTGTATTTCTTGATCATGACTGGCAAACAGCTGCTCAACTTCAGAGAGATATAAAATATATTCCACAGCCAATATAATCTGTCACTGGTTTCTAAACTGTTTTAACAACATTGAAGTCTCATTAGACCGAAAACCACAGATTCTACACTTGTTTAGAACATAGAAATCATATTAAAACGTGTGTCGGAATGAGTCCGACAGTGGAGCGCAACGGCAAATTAGCGATGTCGGACTGAGTTCGCCTATGGAGCGCAAAAGGTTAAATAAATATTTCATATTTATTCAATATAATTATATTCTTTGATTATTTTACCATAAGTAATATATAACTAATTAAGATATTAAATAAAGATACCAGGAGTGTTATTGCAAATGCTTCGCTATTGCTTGATTTAATTTTAAAACAAAAATATTGAATGATTAAAACCACAAGTAGTTAGTATTACAAAAACAAAGAACCACATAAATTTAGAAAGTTAAATAAATTTATTAAATAGAAACACCTAATCCAACTGTTATATCCTAAAAATATTGGTGTTTAAAGTTAACGATTTTATTCTACAGACTATATATACAGTAGAGCGTCGATAATCCGAACGTCAATAATCCAAAACGTCAAAAATCCGAACGCGTTCTGAGGCAGCCCCTGCAAAAATTTTGTTTAAAAAAATTCCAATTATTGCGTTGTTAAAAATTTTACATAAATCTTCAACGCAGTTTGACATTATTGGCTCTTTTTAAACACTTCTTAATACCTGCTCTCACACGCCCTCACAACAGACTTGCTGTCAGTATTTTCACTGTCACGCTAATAAGCTGCTTTAGCGCTAGCAGTAAACATACAGAAAGCTCATTCATTTATCTTTGTGTAATCATTATAACAGTGTGTCGTACATACAGTAGTGTACTATACAGTATTTTCTTTATTTTTAGTTTGTGTTAACTACAATGTACAAGTCAACTTTTAATTATGTACTGTACTGTAATTGAGAGTTACAAGTGTAATCATGTTGGCCCTACTGTGTACGTGCAGGTTCTTCTAAATCATAATATGTAAGTCTTACATACTGTATTGTAATTACATTACTGCTTTTACTGTTTAACCACTTTAATCGATTAAAGGGCATATATTTTAGCTTAAATGGCTTTTTCTTGGTTGTTTTCAAAAATCCGAACAAATTGATAATCCGAACCCCCGCCTCGTTCCCAATTAGTTTGGATTTTCGACGCTCTACTGTAGTTCAACTTTTTGATATTGATTAATTTTAACTATACAAATTCACTTTTGTAAATTTAGAATAATTTGTGTGTCTCAAAATTAGAAAATAGTCTAGTAATAGTTTTGAGTCTATGTATGCAAGACATGGGATTAACACCTTACCGGAACGTTCTACAATCCACCTTTACCCCACTGCGTTATCACTTGGCGTTAGAAAAATAATAAGGTATTCTATGGAACTTATTTACGTGGTAATATTATGCAACACACTAGTATTAATTGTCCTATTACGTTAAATAATGCCTGCCTTTAATTTATGCCAGTTAGACTAACAAAGTCGGAGGAGCAGCATATATTGCAAGTAAATAGAATGAATTACGCTTGAACGTACAGGCATCTGTGTTAGAGATTCCAACTGTAGCAAACTTGATGAGCATATTTTATCCACTGCACCACAAATCTCATCTCCCAAAACAACTGTTTACTTACTTTGCACTGTATACGCACCTGGATCAAGTTTACCAATTAATGATGTAGTCTGTCACTGTTCCTACGTAAGGAGGTGGCGGTTGTACATGGTGGAATGAAGCACAATTTTCCAAATACTCATTTATTCTAGACCAACTAGTTCAATGTACAATTTACATTAGCAGCTCTACACGTGTGACCGGTCCGACATTTTCACCCAGACTGCCTTATCCACCAAATGTTCCTTGGGTTCACCATCCTCACCAGGTCATCTCCAATAAAGTTAACGTATTGTAATCTTATTATTTATAATTATAGACCTGCCACGTCACATCACCCCCTGTTTGTTTTAGAAGACTGTCCTTACTCTTTATTCCTGAGATCTCCTCTGATGTAGTTTCAACGCATGGAGTTCCAAACTCTTTGCAGTCCTCAGCCTTCTCCTAGTGGCGAGGCACCAAGAGTGATCTGTGCAAGCACTCCTTTCAAAGCTTGCTTTGGTACCCCACCCAAAGTAGGAGGACCTGGTCCACACTACAAGATCTTAAGCTGAGTTGATTAACTGGAGCTGACACCACTTATATATATTGTAAGTGGTATTGTAATGTTTCAGTTGATAGTATACAGTTGTAAGCCGATGGAATTAATTATGCATTGAATTATTTTGTCTTTAATTAATTTTACCTGCACACATAATACTATTACTATTCAAATGGATTGTGCTTTATCATTATCAAGGGAAGTTTATTTTTATGTACTAAGCAATATTTGAAATCATAAACCTTAAATTATTTTAATAGTTTTACACAATAATATACAGTAAATTATAACATTTTGTAATTATAACATTTTGCAGTATTATTACTTAGTTTTCTAAGGTTTTGAAAGTGAACCAAAGTTATGTTTTTGCCTTTAACCTTTTAGGCTTATTTATTGTAATAGTAAATATGTACATAATACTTCAAATGTGTTGTTATTCCAATGTAAAAATAATTCGACCACGCAGCTGAACCGCTGAAGTGAGTTGAGTAAATTTCCAAAATTAAATTTATATATTTTGGGATTTCAACCAAATATCTGAAAAATTGTTCTACACACGAAGGCCCTGAATAGCTGCCTCGTGTACGAAATATATTAGTAGAATGTGCTTGTAACTCAGACTCCAGCCACGGCTCACGTGCTGCTCCATTCTCACGTAAAAAATTGCTTTGCGAGTTTTCACCTCGGCTTATCAACGGCTTCGCTCGCAGCGTACAAACTTGGCCGTTAGGCCTCAAATGGGAAGATGCCCCACAGTAAAGCACCACACGTGGATTTGAACCGCGTACATTTACGGTATTTTACGTTTCGATTGATTTTTGAGGAACCAAGTCGTGTAAAAAAACAAAATGTGCAGAATAATATTCTACATTTATTTTGTTAGAAAAAACTCTAAAAAAGTTTCATTCTCGAATGAAAAATCTCAAAAAAATAGTTGCTTCCGGTCAAAAAACGTGCTTCTGGTTGTTGGATTTTTTTTTGGCTAACGAACTCGTCCGAGCGATGTATACAACCAACATGTGTTCCAAATTTGGAACAAATCGGACTTAAAATGCGGGCGCTAGAGTGCGTACACATATATGCCAAATAATTTAAAGAAGCTAAATACTTTCAGTAGGTGGTATAAACTCTTTATTTTTTAAATATATGATATAATTTTTAATGATACCCCAAAACGTGTTCTGGGAACCATGACCAGTGCTCATTTACCACTCCCGACCTTAGGTCTCACCATAACGTTCACTGCAATAGCTCATCTTTCCTATGGAAATTTGCTAATAAAGTTATAACAATAATTTTATACCATAACATAGAAATTAATGATATGGTTGTTTTGATACCAAGTAGTCTGCCTACTAGTATGGCATCAATACCATACCATGTACATACAAATCCACTAACAAACCACTTCTACAGTCTACCCCACGCCCTTCTACTTAAAGTTTATTTTGTAAATGGTTTATTGTCCTGCGGATATTCTTTTTTTACTTTTAAATCTTTCTTTTAGTATGCTTTGCACTGCCTCATAAATGCCGTAACAAGTAAAACTATTAGTCGTGGGGCATACTTTGATGAAATACACACTTCGGGGAAATTTCATGATGGAATTTTGGGAGCAAGTTTAATATATTCCTTATGCCCTCTATAATCATACCTTACCAGGTGCTTTGCTTTAATTTGTGGCAGACGGCCTGTATGATGTCATACACCCAAGATGGCGGCCATCCCAAATATCATCAGAAATTATCGATTGATAAGGCTATCCTATAAATGTTTTGTACTGTTTTGTTTTTGTTCTAAATAAAAGGTTATAACAGTTTTTGTGGTATATCCTACAAGTTATAAGTTATAGATAGTTAAAAAGCATCTTATCCAATTTGTAACTTTTTGTTTTAAGAATTTGTGGATAGGTTGAACAATAAGAACAAGTTAAGAAATTATTTTTATTTCAATATTTTTATTGAATGAATTGTAATAAAAATGTTCTACTGCACATAAAATGTTTTCAGCTTAAATTCTTCATCTGAAAGGTCAACGATATCAAAATATTGGCCATTATTTTCACATAGGTCTTCATCGCCACCACACATAAAACGCTAAGTAAATAAAATGTTTTGGGATTTGCATTTACAGGATACTATATCAAAGCCCACTAAAGAATACCGTTGAGGGACGGGCTTGTGTACACCGAGACCTTGAACGCTCCAATCGCCGTGGTGCGACGTTGTCACGTTCTTCCCACGCTTCTAACTGACTGCGGCTGACTCAACGCATTTATAATTCTTTAAACTGTGCGATCAAGCTTCGAGCGGTAAATACCAGGAGTGTTCGAGGCTAGTAGATATGGCAACGCTGTGCACCCATCCTATTGGCCGCATAGCAACGGTATTCTTTAGTGGGCTTTGATACACAGCACATTTCCCTTTTACACATGAACGCTGAATTAATTTTAAAATGGTTTCAGGTGCATAACGAAGCGTACACAAAACAGGAACATAGTAATTATCTTGCATTTCCCATCCGTAATCAGAAGTTGTTGTACTGCTGGTCAACAAGACGCATTCCAAAACTTGGTAATGTCAATGTGCTCTTCGAATAAAAGGAGTTAGTGACGCTTTTATAGGAGGGAGATTATATAACACATTAAATACATACCTTACCCAGCAATTTGTAATATATAATGTTTTTTGCATGAGAATCTATCTCCTGGATCAATACAATCACTAAATCGAATTTTTAGGGCTTCATTTTGACATTTCAATTGCTTCTTTTAATTTCAGACCAACAGAGTTTGTTTTCACGGCAATTAATAGATTTCTTCTCTTTCTTTTTTCCAGACAGAAAAAAACATTTATTTTTGTGACCCGCAGGTATTTTTGATCTTGCTGTGTAGCCTACATTGCTATCTTCAGCAGAGGAACTAGAATAAGAAGGCTTATTCTTTTCCTGTTCTAATAATCTCTTACTTCGCTCCGTTTTGATTTTATGAGTACACTTCTTGTAGCAATCTGTATGCCATGATGTGTTTTCAGTTATCAATTCTTCAACAGTCACATTTCTTAATTGATTATTTACTGTATTTACTATCATTCCATTCTGTTCTCTTTCTAAAACACTCTAACACTTTATCATAGTTAATTGGTTTAACCAATGGTGACAGAAGTCACCCCATAATAAAAATCTTATCTCGGCATAATAATATACACTGCTCGTAATTAGACTGCAGCCTAGCCTTTTTTGCAGATGGGGGTAGGGATACTTTGAGACGAAGTTTTGGTGGAGAAGACATTGTAAACAAAGTTAATATTAAACTATTGGAAGTTTTGAACTGCTCGGTTTACGATTAATTATCCGTTTTTATCTGAAACAAAATACAAATTTAAATGATACGAGTGATCGCAAAATTTTTAATGTTTTTATACAAAACACCTAAACTGTAAAAGATATTGATACATTCTTAAGAACTTTTTAAAGAGAATTTCCTTGTAAATAAAAAAGGTTCAATACAAATATTGTGTGGATGGCCCTATCGGCAATTATAATCGAGAACATCCGATGATGTTTGGGGTGGCCGCCATTTGATGGATATATGGCATCATATAGGCCGTCTGCCACAAATTCAAGCAAAACACCAGGTAAGGCCTAATTGAGGAGGGCATAAGGAATGTATTAAAATTGGTCCCACAATTTCATCATCAAATTTATCACGGGATGTGTTATGCGCCTCAATATATAGTTAAAACATTGACAAAGTTGTAGAATTTTAACAAATATAAATTTTTTAGATTTATTCTAAATTTCATTACGTTATTTCTGTTTGTATTTATAACTTACTTCTCACATTTAAACTCTTCAATTTCAATCTATTCAGTTACTGGTAATGTAAACTTCAGTGTGTTAACTTAACATTATAATAAATTGATTGTTTTGTACAGCAGTAAAGAGAAACAACATGTGTGGATGAGTCAGACATAAATAATTGTGCAACATGAAATTAATTGAAAGATTGTAAACAAAGCTGTTCCATCCTAACCTAGTGAATTGCGTTTCAATCTAAAGCAGTCCGGAAATGATGTGAGGTCATAACAAAGAATATTATTGACAAACATTTTGATTCCAAGTATAAAATGGCCTGATTGAGATTTATTTTGTATGTTGTTGGCCTACACAATTTTCAAAGCAACTAATCAAAATACAAACAAGACTTAAAGTATTTTACCAAACTAGAATTTGCTTGATGTTTTATGTTCTTTGCTTAAGAATGTACAATACC
The DNA here is from genome assembly GCA_018207615.1 of Philaenus spumarius. Taxonomy (NCBI): domain Eukaryota; kingdom Metazoa; phylum Arthropoda; class Insecta; order Hemiptera; family Aphrophoridae; genus Philaenus; species Philaenus spumarius. The sequence continues at coordinate 879,453 of JAGFPH010000143.1, forward strand.
AGAACCATGACGAAACTGTTTCTTGCACAATTCTATCTGTAGTTTTACAAATATTTTGTTGAATTTTGAAGATAAAATGTTGTAATTTATAGGAAGTTATCCATAACCATCTAAACTATAATTTATAGATTACAAAATGATAAATTATCAGTTTTACTTAAAGATATTTGCTTATATTTATGATTTTAAATTGAGTTACCGTTACTTGTCTATGAGAATACATTAGAACAACTAACACAGTTTTCTGCAAAATTAACTGTTGTATTCAATGGCTAAAATAACAATCAGTTATTAGTAAAAACATAATGCTTACACAGTGCTGGCCCGAGGCAAATTTCAGAATGAAGCGAGATCTAAATATGGCACCCCCTTGCTTGCCCCTAATACGAGGGGGGTATCCAAAAGTAACCAGGAATTGCGCTGCTGTGAGTGGGGCTTGTGTAGTACGCATTCCTGCTGCTAGGCAGTGACACCGGTGTCGTCGACCTGGCTTGTTTTGTTCCTCTGTAGTGCTGTTTTGTTCTCTTTTCGTTTTTTATGATGGCGAGTTTATATGAACAACGTGTGCGGCTGTGATATTTTGCTTCCTGGTTGGTAAAAATGACGCTGACACTTTTTTAATGTTGAAAGCAGCTTACAAAGATGATACTATGGGAAAAAACTCAATGCTCAGTTTAAAAATGACAATATGTCGATTGAGGACAAACCTCGTACTGGACGTCCATCAACTGCCTGAAGAGATGAATATTTTTAGAAAATCTGAGAACTTGTGCTTGCAGACCGTCGACAGACCATTGTTCAACTGTCAGAGATTAGTGGGGTATCTTGGAGTTCGGTTTAGGGAATTTTAACCGAAGGTTTGGAAATGAAAAGGGTCGCTGCTAAGTTTGTGCCTCGGGTTCTGACTGACAATCAATAAGAACTTCAAGTTGAAACATGTCAAAGCTTTCAAAGAACAGTTTGAAACTGATCCAGATTTCCTGTCGAAGGTCATTATTGGTGAGTCATGGTGCTATGGTTATGACCCTGAAACAAAGCAACAGTCAAGCGAATAGAAGATGTCATTGTCACCCCATCCAAAAAATGTTGTCAAATCAAAAATGAAGACAATGATCATTTGTTTTTTTTTTTTTTTGTCATGTGAAGGGAGTAGTTCATTTAGAGTTTGTTTCACCAGGTCAGACCGTTAATCAAGCTTTTTATTTGGACGTTTTAAAAGATTGCCTTACAATGTTCAACAAAAAAGAATGCACTTGCACACACTTGCACACGAACTGTTCGTTAGTTCTTGGCAAAAAAAATAGCATGATTACGCTGCTCCACGCATCTTACTCACTTGACTCCATGTGATTTTTTTTTATTTCCATGCATTAAAAAAGTTATGAAAGGACTCAGATTTGAGAATGTTGATGAAGTGAAGAAAAAAATGAGGGAAGAACTGTCATCCATCACTGAGGAGAGAACAAAAAATGTTTTGAACATGAAAGCACCAATGGGAGAAATGTATCAATTGTAATGGAGAGTACTTTGAAGGGGATAAGATTGTTTGGTAAAAAGTTGGAATATATATAGCTTTTAAAAAATAATTCCGGTTTTCTTGGAACCTCTTCGTGCATGCAAGCGAGGAACTTGGAACTTTGACACTGCCCTGTCTGCTTTCCCCACAGTACTTATAGGAACAGTTGAAGTAGTAATGACAAATGAAATATATGTAGTAATTAAGGTACATTTATTTATCAGAAAAATTACTTTTATAAAGAGAGCATTCATTTGTATTATTTTACTAACTACTAAACAAAATTTAGTAAACATTCGAAGATGTGGCTACAAAACAAAATCTAAATGGTTTAAGCTACACCATCCTAATAATAACAATAATAATAAACTATTTAAATCAGGATAAAACCTTTTAAGTAAATTGCTGCTTATGCACTTTTGAATTGACAAATTTGTTTATGATCTCGTACGACAACAATGTCTGACCTACATCATTTTCAATGAACAGCAAGACTAGATCTTGTCTTCTGCAAGAGTCGACCTAAGGTACAGAATGGCTCACCTTTAGCCACCATAACCAGAATGGTTACAAAACTCCGGAGAGCTGCCCAAATATTAGGGAACCTATCTTATCAATGATTTAATGCTAAGATCTGAAGGACTGTTTTGGGTGACCTTTATCAATATCTAAACACTTTTTCAAACTAATGATTTCTCTTGAAAGCTTTAAACTTGAAATTTAGCAATTACGATCACGTGTTAGTTTTTTCTCCGGCTTAACGCATGATTCCTTCAAATTTTCATTGATCTCATTCAAATTAAAGAGGAAAAGCCAAGTCTCATTAATTGTAGAAAGTTGTATGTCTATGTCTATTGAATTTATGGCAGTGTCTATTAGGATAGAAAACATTTGTTCTGAATAACATTTCTGGATCCCTTGGAAAGTCGTTTTCATATGAGAACATTTTCTTCTTCTTTTGCGCGTGGATTGTTTCAAACTCCAGGCTTATTCCAGCTTCTTTTGTCTTATCTTAAGCTGCAATGAGAGCCTTTGCTAATCCTTCATCTCTATATGCTTTAAATTTTGTTAAACATTTGTGCATAATTTGTGAAGCATCTGACAGATCTACGCAGTCTGATTGCATGGATTGCTGACAAGATTAACATAGAATGAAAGGTTGTACCTAATGGTTAATCACTGCAAAAACTCGAACTTCTCCGAGTTGGCTGCAAGAGATTTAGCTACAGAACTCGTCACGGGATCAGTTGACTGTCGATACTGTTCTTCCAAGTCACTTTTTACTTCAGCGTACTGATACCACACCGCTTGCAAGATGTTGACTTTATTTTCCCTTCTTGTTTCACACATGTTTTTTTTTTTAAGTTAAGCTCTTCAAATGATCTAAAAAAACACACACACAAACAAGCGCTGAAGGATGCCAAATAATGAAACTGATTTGACTGCATCCGCCATAACAACACTAAAGCAGCCACAAGGATTAAAAAAGAAGCGGTGCTCTGCCCGCATGCATCTCAATAGATAAGGTCTCACATACTAGCCCTACAATCACAATCAAAATATAAAAAAAGTATCATAGATTTATATTTTGTCACATTCTGCTAAGGGGTGAAAATGTAGTAACAACATCACAAAAAAATGTTGATTGTTATACTTTCCCAAAGCTAGAGATCTGAAAATTTGGCACTTATTAGTTTTAAGTGTTTTATAGGAAATAAAATTAATAATAACACACGCAATTTAAATAGTTACGTCTAATGGGTGGACTGCGGGGTAACAGCCCCTTTACAGTAAAAATTAATTTTATACTTCCCATGGTTGTCACCTTTGTTTCATAAGTGGTAATCTAGCTGTTCAGGTTTGCTTCACCGGTGATTAGGGGTGTGGGGCCCTCTGGTGCGCTAATGATTATTGAATTATTCCTTTAAAACATTGAAGGTGCTTGCATATGGGTGCTTCTGGATTTTATTGCCAAATAGTTTACCTCATCTTTTCATAGACCCCCCCTAATTGTAGGTAATACTTTCCGGAAATGATTATTCCCCTTTTCTATGTAAATCTCGAAATAGAATTTTATGTTTTTTATTTTATACAAAATTTAAGTAGTCATAGGAAAAAATAAATAATTTTGTACAATGTGTTGATCAGGGGCGTCATTTGGGGGGCGGGGCCGGAGCCCCCACCCCCCCAAGATTTGAAAAGTATTAAAATTACAATTTATTCTATTCTATTCTAATTTGAAAGTTTAAAATAATAGGCCTGTAATGATGATGCCAACAGAAAAGACCATAAATTTTAATTTTTTTTTACGTAGATCACTTTTAGAATGTAATAACATGACACGTTTTATAATTGATTCTAAATAATCTGCAAACTAATCATGTCACAAATTTTGCTGTAAAAGTCTTAAAATTTTCATTACATTGTTTATATAAAAGTAAATAATCATTGGTATAGTTCATGTTCCATACCATTAACCCTATTAACACTGTTTTATTCTGGCCAATATGTTAATTCAAGTTTAATTGCTTTTACACCTATTTTACAAGATAAAGTTTGCTCCTAAAGAATGTCTCAATTTAGTGTGGAATACCTTAAAATTACGTGTTTTATTTTGTGAACATTTTTAAGTTTTGGGGGACCCAACGGCTGCTCCCCCGTACAGGGGTCGGTGGGGGGTGGCCGTCGCCCCTCCCCAACGTTTTGGTGACATGACGCCACTGTGTTGCTATTAAGAAATTTACATATAGGCATTACACATAAAACGGAGTTTTAAATGAAAATATTTTCCAATGCGAGTTATTATTTACTGTTTTACTTACATCAAATTTTTCTTTTGTACCCAAGCATCGTGTAATAATAATAAGATCTTTGCATACAATTACCTATCGATATCACATATAAATCAATAAATATAAAGTTGTCAATTGATATATCGTGCGTGGAGTAAAAGTACCAAAGAGCAACGACGACACAAAGATAACATTCAAGGACGTCTAGTTTCACGGCAGCTGCGCAGAACAAACTGATAAATTGCCTTCTTGAACTCTTAGCGAAATGCTACGAAGTATAAAACTTATTTTTTTAACAACCGTTAGTAAATAAGTAATTAATTTTGTTTTTAAAGCCCAAAAAAGCTATCACACGATATTATATATGTTTCAAATACATCCTACTATAAAAGTACTGGGCAGATAACATTTTCAAAAATGTCACATGTTAGTACTGTAGGCCTACTTACAATTTTTGTTAACGCGTTATCTCACAATCATTCACAGGAAAAATGAATTAGACAATTTGAACATCGCATGAGCTGTAAAATATTAAATATTGTTTTACTTAAAACACTTAACCAATTACGAGATATTCGCGAAACAAACATTTATTTTGACTTTGAATAAAATATTTAGAACAAGTGGGATCCAGTGCCGCGTTTAGGGGGTGCTTGCATATTTAAGTTTTCCAGTTATATTCAGCACGAAAATAACCGGTCCAGTATTATTTTCTTTTTTCTAATGCAGTCACGTTTTAAATAAATTTTCTAACCAAAAACCTAAGAATAAACATTTAAAGTCAATGATTAAATCATTATGCTTATTTAAATTATTAAGTTAAATTAAATGTCTGCTAGAAATAGTTTTTTTGCACAATTAGTTTACAAAACAGCGTTTGCGTTTGTTGTAACAACATTTTTTCAGAAATTTGTATAGGCCTAAGCAATAAATTCAGTCTTCAAAGTTTTGAGGCCGACTCGGGTTGGTGTCCTGATAATTCTTTTTATAGAGCAGCAGATGAACTCGGCTTAAACTTTACACGAGACTTAGCTAAGACCTCTTCATTCTTATTTTCTTTATCTTGTGCGCTTTCGTTTTCAAATTGCTCCTTTTACTTTCTCACTATACTATAAAAAAATCGATGTTGAGATTTTTGTGGAAATATCCGTTTTGGGATACCCCCCCCCCCCCCCCCGTCTAAAAATTTGGTTTTTACAAAATGTCTTTGTATGTATACAAAGCTAGAGAAAAAACTATTCGATCGATTTCGAACGAATTTGCACCAAACACGTCAGTTAGGCCTGAAATAAAAGGTTTCGAAATTTTTTGAAAAACAACCCCCTTGTTAGCCAAAAAACCCCCAAAAAAATCAGTTATTATTATTTTTTTTAAACGGCTCTAACGAGTTTGATAAAATTTGGCTTATTTGTAGCCCCCATCCCATGTACCCCTTAAACCGCATCTTTCTAAAAATTCTCTTTTAGCTAACAATAATAATAATAACTGATTTTGGGGGATTTTTTGGCCAAAAAGGGGTTGTTTTTCAAAATCTTTTTTCGTGCATGTATACAGGCCTAATTGACATGTTTGCTGGAAATTTGTTCGAAATTGATAGAATAGTTTTCTCTCTAGCTAATCATGATAATATTTATTAGTTATTAGTTACAATCCTACTTTAATACAATTATGAAGTCACAGTGAATCTATTTAATAATTTAAATATGTATGTGAGAAATTATGTGCAAGTTTCTGGTACCGTTTATTTTTATGGCTATTATATTTTTTGGTGGTTCAAAAGTACGTCTTCTAGATTACACGGAAAAATAATTATTTAAAAAAACTTCTCATTACTGTAATGACTACTTTGTTTTGATGAAAGAAAGGATTTAAGAACAATATGAAACAGAAGGTCTACATATTAAAATAACACTAATGATAAATGATTACTTAAGGAAATGTTGATTTAAAGGTCTGTCAAAATTTTCAGTTGTGTGCGAATTTGTCCAAGGTTGAATGTCTATTTTGAGTGGACTAATAATATTAGTAAAATTGACGAGACGCCACACGTTATCGAACCCTTGGATCGAGTTAAAGTCGTACTTCTTCGGCTTATTAAGTTAACACAAGAATAGGCCTGTGTAAGTCTGTTTCGAGGTTAAAGGTAAATGACTCATTTCACAAGATAGCCTACTTCAAGGCTTGTTATCTTTTATAGAGTTAGATTAGAATTCAGCAATCTAAATTCATACATTAACTTATGCCAGTTTTATTATCCATACACTCCTTCGCCCCCTCAACGTAGGCCTATTATAGAATCCATCTGAAGCGAAACAAAGATTTTTCTTAAAAA
>JAGFPH010000143.1:897268-922631 GCA_018207615.1 Philaenus spumarius
CCCCCATTGTAAAAAATATTTCGCTCGTTGTTTACATTAAATAACGCTCTTAAGAGTAACTTGTTTTCAACACTTATGCAAATGTCAAGCTGCAATAAATTATCAATATATTGCTGACATTATCTTTGGTTGAATTGGGCGCTAGCACTTTATTTAATATACAATGCAGTATTATAGTGTATGGCCTTGGACACACACGGAGTTTTCGTCCGCCACGGATTATTTGCCGTCGCCATCAAATCAACGTAAGGACAGTGGTAAGCGGTAAGGAGCCGCTTGCTACCACTACAATCAACGGTTTTTCAACCGTCTCCGCCGAAAGAGTGGCGAACTTTACCAAATGCACGCTAATTTTCCTTATTTTAGTATTTTGTTCGTAGAATACTACACTTCAGATGCGTGTGTAGTTAGTCAAGTGACGAAACCGACATTCTTAAATACAGTAATTGAGAAATGTTTCTAGTTCCTCAAATCAGGAAACACAGTGTAGAATGCTTCAAAATCTTCTCTTCTTTTATATAGTGATTGGATGAACCCAAATAAGTATATTTTTTGCTTCCTTTAGAAATGATTATTGTATAACGCTACTCGTGTTAGTATGTTATAATAGGCCTATTAGAAATGTTTTATCGACATGTGTTCATATGCTGCGGAAAAGGCCTAAACAACTAATAGACGCCAGGTGTTAATTTGACATATTTAGGTCGGCAGATAAACAGAATCTACTGCGAAGTAAAATAAGAAATACATTGGAATTTTATGCTTTTGTTTAACAATTGACTCACGTTGTATCGAGCTGATCTGTTACCGATGTAACCATAACCAGTCACACACTCTTGAGATATAGCGTATGCATATTATACAAAGCACGTTCTTCCTAGTGGGGGTAGTCCTAGACCAGTGGCGTAGATAAGGGGACTCTATGGAGTCCAGACGATACCTAAACCGACAAAATGATTAAAAAACGTAAAAAATTCAAACAAATACAATTGGAATGGGAGTAGACCTTAAGCAATAGTGTGACTCCTGCTAAAATAAATTAAATAGCTGAATTAATAATTAATGCAAATGATTAATAACCATACTGCATTATAAATTACTAGGGGAGACCGCTGCGTGCTCCGCACGCCAACCCCCGATGGAACCTTCTGTTATTTTATTTATAATAAAGTTGTAGGATTAATAATAACCTCAAAACTAAGATGGTAAATCATGTTAAATGTTCAAATCAAATTATTTAAAATATTTTATAACATCAGTTATAATAAAGGTTAAAAGAACCAGTATGGCTCAGGTTAATCAAAAACCCTAACCAAAAAAGTTACTCATTATCAATTACTGTATGATATTTAAAAATCATTATTTACTTCCACGAAAGCAGCTGGATTAGTTTGTTTCTTATTATAAACAGCTATTTTGTATAGAAATGTTTTTATAACCTCCTGAATACATAATAGTAGTCTATATTTCGCACCTAGGGCCGAAAATGAGGTTTTGCAGGCTTGAAACGATCGAGAGCTGCAAAACCCTTTCGGCCGTGGTGCGAACGCTATTTTTCACCACACTACACAATAAAATAAACACTATATAAAATTAAAAAAGAATATTTATTTAGCACACATGAAAATGAAACTTTGAGGTTATAAACTAGCTAGCTATGGAAAGTACAGTTTTACCTCAGTTGAATAAACGAACAGCTGTCTTTACGGCCCTAGGGCAGAAAAGAGCTACTTTCGGCCTCCAAATGACGTTCCGAAAATAGCTGAAAACATCGTAGTGTGGGAAAACATTATTATTTACATCCACGAAAGCAGCTGGATTAGTTTGTTTCTTATTATAAACAGCTGTTTTGTATAGAAATGGTTTTTTAATTCGTTCTATGTTAATCTTGTGGAGAAACCCCTACCTTTGAGATTAGCTCATACCATTAAGGATAAGAATTTTTGACATCTAAAACCTTATTGCAAAACTTTGAAATGAGACGAATTTTTTGACAACTCAAACATGAAATTTGGTCCAGAAATAAGTGAGGAGTTGTGTTCACAAAAAACTGCTTCACGTATTATATATAAGGATTCTTTATAAAATCACCCGTGTTTTAATATCGTTTAGGTTCGGTTACAAACTTAGACCCAATGGTATTCTGGTAACGTTTTCTTTCGTGAATTTTCAAAATTTTCGCCTATGTGTTTTAATTACGTTTTAAGTTCGGTAATTCATAAAAAATAGTGCAAATTGTAATAGGGTGTCGTTTTCTTCCGCTGACATTCGCAGTTGTATTTTAAATTAGGCCTACATTTGTAATAACTAAATATTGAGCTTAACTTGTGAGAAGATATACTTGATATAATAAACTTTGAACACAAAATCTCACAACTAATACGTTTATTAACTCAAACGCTTTTTAACGATAAAGTGATGCACGAGCTACAATAGTCAAACTGTAACTAAACTACAGTCAACTATAATAGTCAACTAAAACTACGTTTGTAATGTTACCAAAAGTTCGATTTTATAAAATAAACAGAAGTCACATCATTCAGGGATCATTCCATAAACCACCAATCCCTGATAGCACCCATTATCTTCATGTGCCCATTAATGACACATCGCCTATTATCTTCATGTCCCACTTCAAGCATTAAGATAAAATCATTCATATAAGTTCATATTAAGTTTATTTAGGCCAACACATATATTATAAAGGAAAGGATTAGTTAAAAGATTGAGGGGTGAGAAGAAGAAACATTGTTGAAGAGGGAGTAAGAAGAATGTGGTGACCAGGATAGACATTCTGGCATCAACCTTGGTAGAGTACAATTCAGTTTGAGTATAATATTTTGAAAAAATACAAACTTTATACATAAAACTAAGGTAAGCATCAAGTGAACAAGTTAACACACATTGAACATTTATGTAAGTACCACCAGAAAACCACCTAGTAGGACTGGTAAAATATTAAATACACTTTCAGGCTGTTCGGTGAGTTGACTCCATTTGTTTATTCTCAATCAGACCTTCTTATTATTCGTCAAATTGAAGCTTCCAAATACAACCCTCATTCTCTTCTTCAGTTATACAGCTACCCAGGGCATGATTTAGTTAAACACCATATTTTAGATTAGACCTAAGTTCAAGATTTGTTAAACCATCTCAATCACTTCATAAATTTCAATCACCCTTCTTCATTAGTGATAGGCTAAATCAAGAGGCCATAGAAGTGTCCACCTTGTTATTAGTTAAGAATTTTATTTGTTTTATTGGAATCTTGTATTTTATTTGTTCTACTGAAGTCCAATCATAGACGTTATAAACAGCTAGCCGGCAAACAGAATTGAAAATCATAAGCCCGAGATTGTAATAGGCTATTGACCAATTTTAATTGTTTATAAATATAAACCTTTTGTAAACCCATTCAATATGGTGTCTCAGTTTATTTTATAGTCGACGGTAAACGCATGTATCCATTTAATTTACATAAAACGTTTTATCGCCAGTATTTCTTAAGATTAGAGCAAATCGTAATAGAATATAGTTTTTTCGCAGACTACGCCGCGCCGGTGCGTTTTAAATTAAGTTTTGTGTATTTCATAAAATTATTGGAAATCATATTCCAGAATGATTTTCTTTTTTGTACTTGCTCCGTATGTCAGGAATGCTTTTATTTTTAAGGTTATTATAAAATAGGCCTATCCAATTAATTTAAATTTCACCAGTGGTTATAATCTCGTGAAATAAGAAATAGGTTAATAATTTTGTGTGGAAGTCATTCTGGATTAAATACTGAGTCCATGGTTAAAATCTACATAAACATAGTAACGTTGCTATTTGCTAACTATTCATAAAGATTTCCACGAGGATTCCTGGTTAAATATTGCATTCGACTCATATCCACTTATTTAATAGTTCATAAATTTAAAATTGCTTTGTTGTTACCGTTTATAAATATATTTAATTTAAGGGTTTACTTTTTAAGATAAAACAATATATATCTTGAAATTAGCCTAGGCCTACACTTGAAAAAAGAAAAGTTTTACTTTTTTTTAAGTGTTTTGGGAAAGAAGTAATTGGAATTTATGTAGGCCTATATGAGTTCAAAAACCAATCATAAAGGTATTTACCGAAAGAATGAAACAAAATAATAATATTAGGCATATTATGCCGTTTTATCTCGGATCGTTTTGAGTAGGCTTTGTTGTGATTTTGCCAGAGCAAGCCTACTTCAACTTCAAGGTAGACGACATCGCATGGTAAATCTTGTTGACGTGAGAGGCGTCGTTATTAACTGATCTTGTTTTTAACAGTTTCTAACCAAGTTTTAGAGGGAACTTGGATCTTAGCCCACAGGCCCACCCATATTATGTGTCGTACCCGACTTTGTAAAAGCTAACATAACCATTCTTCCTAGTTTTTCCAAAAAACTACGATTATACAGAAATATTGTGCTTCGTGTAGCCTACTATTGTGCTCTCACTATAAACCAGGGTCGGAGATATAAAATATTGTGTTCCGAGGAGAAGCTAGTCTAATCTTGTAAATACTACTAAGTTACAGCTTTCCAAAGTACTTTAAGATATATTTTTTCTTAAACCTAAAAAAGTAAATAGATATTTAAACATGTTTAAAAAGGTAAGTAACAAAACAATCAATATTAAGAACTTTAAAGCTTTTATTAGGTATTAAGTAGAGATAGATCCAATGGGAATTTTCTCGATTCCCGGATCTATTGTTTAACCTCAAAGGCTGAAATAGGTAGGTTAATAAAAATATGTAAAAAGAAAAGTTAGCTAATAGCAGTTTTGTAATGATTGTATACTGAAGTCCTCGCAAGAACGACATTAAAAATGATTTGCGCTAATTTTACAAAGTACAAGCGTTAAAACGTAATTTAAATGACGGCAAAAGTCTGCGAAAAAAATAGGTATGACTAAGTTAGTGAAGATTCGGAAACCCATACTTTTGCTTATAAAGATTTTAAAACTATTATTTTATTTTAAACTTAAATTTGTAATTTCGATATTTCCAAATGTATTTCTATAAAGATCAGATCTTATTGAAAAGACGATGGGACAACTGTTTGCAGTTTTGCGAAACTGTTGTAGAATTTTGAAGATAAATTGTAGTAATTTGCGGATAGTTGATCATGAACATCGAACTACAGTATAGAAGTTATAGGTCTATTTACTCGTAGTAGGCCTAGATGACAACAATAGTAGGCCTAAATTATAAATTTTTCTTAGATATTTGTTTATAAACAAGACGTGATTTTCATTTGTTTTACTTGAAGCAGGAAAACGTTTGTTGACTGTTGAGTATAATTATAGGCTAGGCTACATTGGAACTTTCTGCTTACAAGGAATCTTCAAATCAATTAATCCAATATGACCAGCCATCTCAAAGTTGACTCCCTCTCACTGAGTGCAATATATTTACTTGAGTTGTATTACACACCCTCAACAAGTATAAACTATAGAGGGATACAAACCTTGTTCGCTTCACTCGCCAACCCTCGCGGAGAAATGCTAAGAGATTATTGTAGGCCTACTCTGATATTTTCACGGAAATGACGATTGTTTGACAAAGGCATTTGGATCGGGGTAAGCAGGTGGCGGGTAGCAGTAACCTGGATCTTGACTCATGCGAAGTAGGGTCAGAACTTTGCGTGAATTACCGGATTATTTTGAGATAATAGAGAGATGACAATTCAAAATACTAAAAGTTAAATAAAACTTCACAATAACGTGTATGAGCTTTAGGGGATGCATTGCACTGCCCTTATAAACTACAGCCATAAAATCCTTCGAGATGTGAGGAGTGTAATATTTTTATTGATATGTGTCAGGACCGCGAGGGTCACCAAACCCCTCTTAATAAATGCAAATAATATTCATTTCCATTCGGAGTTGTAAAATGGTAACTGTGTTGTAAGAAATCCATAATGATAGACATAGGCTATAATTTATCGAGTACCTATACAGCCCCTTTTTTCGTCTAGGCTATAAATGACAATTTGAGATTGTAGGCCATCACAATAATTAATTATAAAGTTCCTGTTTGTATGACTTTTAGCTACGAAATGACAGAATCTTACGTAAATCACTTCTAACGTGTAGGCTAATATTTATATAATGCTAAAGTCAAACTTCTGAAGGCGCTTTAGAAGATTTGGTGCCCTTTTTCAGACACACCCTCGATTTAACGTACATGGGAATTTAGGTTGTACGTTTAGACGGATAATCAATTAAATTATTTTAGGTTGCTTAAAATAAATTGTTAGTTTGTTACCAACCATATTCCTAAGAGCAGTGGCGTAACAGCAGGGCCCGCAATGTGGAGGGCCTAAAAACCTAGGGAGCCCTTGAATACCGTAAGCCAAGGAAAATTTGCTTAGTGATTACAAAAATAAACACGCATAGATTAAAATTTGATAGACCTAGACAAATAGGCTAAGTAAAACCAGAAAAAAACTATCTGAGAAGTTATGTCTTAAGAAAGACTGTCTGGGCTTAGTTTGTTAAGCGTAGACAATTAAATCGCCAAAAACAATAACATTAGTAAAGTTATTGAGATCTAAGCATAAAAAATGCTATAAGATCTAAACAGTTTAAATAATGTATAATACTATAGGGTATGTTTTCTTGTAATTAAATACTTATTAACATTTCGTAAACTAGGCCTACTTATTTCATTCCATTGCCTATTGCTATTTGTAACATTATACTCCATTACAAACTGGAGAAATGGTTAGTAAATATATTACATAGGGGCTTCACGAGGATTCTTGCGGGGGAGGGGGGGGCAGGAAAAACTGTTACGCCACTAATTGATAAACCCATAATATCGCTTAAAATATTCATGTAATAAAAAAATATACTTTATTATATTATTAATAGTAAGAATGTTATGTATAATAATTTATGAATGTAGTTCACACATTGTTAATTTTGAACAATTTACACCGTAAGGTCTGACGTCATAAATTAAATGAGTTTTAGGCTAGCCGATGATAGAGTAGGCCTAACTTGGATACGAAAATCCTTCTGAATTATATCTCAAAGGTGATTTTTGTCTAAAGCGATATCTCTCTTAATTCCTCATAAAAAATAATTATTCAAACATCATTTTAAAGCTTATGTTCCCCGCTATTGACGAGAAATAAAAAAATAGCTTAAAATTCATGTTTTCTTTACTAAAATGTATTAAAAAACTTTTACATTTTACTTCATATGGTTCCTAATGAAAGGCGCCATCTAGTATTAACAATCTCTTTAACTAGCATGACAGCTGTTAGTTAGATTGTTTACATTCTAAAGGGCAGTTTAAACGATCAAATTTGTTTGTCAAACGTGTTTGTCGAACTTGTTTGTCGAACTTGTTTGTCAAACTCTACGTCAAAGCAAACGATCAAACAAATTTGTCAAACTTAGGGCCTACTGTTTTTTCGGTTCTCTCACGAGACGTGACGTGGTTATCGTCATTGCTATAGACTTCTCATTGCTATATGTATTTAATGAGTATGTGTATGAGTACGGTATGTGTATACTCATTATGAAAAAAGGTTTTTCAATTATTTTAGAATGTCTGTAGGGTCATTTGATGAATTGTTTTGACTTTTTTTTGTTAGCGCGCGCACAATACATTTTTACTCGCCAAATTTTCACTCAAGGGCGCGTTGGAGGTAGTCAAACACGTTACCGTAAACACTATTCGTATCTTTTTTATAGGCCTAATCGTTAAACGATCTAAAAATGAATGCAGGAACTTCATTTTTGTGTAGTTAGTTTATACATATATTATTTATATGTGGTATACCTAAATTTTATTAAATTCAGTTAAATAATTTTAGAGAAAATGGGGTTACACGCGTTTTCAATAACTGAAAGTGTACATGCATTAGGTAAAAATTGAATTTCTTTTAAAATATTCAATTGATTTGAATAAAATGTGTACTACATATAAACAATATATTTATAAACAAATTATAAAAAAAATGGGTTCCTATACAAAGTTTTAGACCGTTTAACGATTAGGCCTATAAAAAGTTACGAATAAAGTTTACATAGGCGTATTTGATAGGTGACGGGTGTATTTGATATTACACTGATCTGTACTCCCACGGTGCTCACAGAATACTGGTGGCAAATACTTTCTGATTCTCTGGCTGCAAGTACTTGCCACATGTAGGCTAAAGGTATTTGTTGCAGCAAGTATTAACCTCGTCAGTACTTGCGGCAAGTACTTGCTTATTCTACTTGCCCCGTCTATAACATGACTGTGTTATCAGTCTAGGTCTAACCTAAAATTATTAAATTATCATATATTATTATATGATGTATAATAATATACATAGCTTCAACAAATCTGTCATTTTTTTATTGCCACGATTCTTTTATTCTTGTCCATATATTCTTTGGATTTTATTTTCCTTAACATCGGCATGACACGATAAATAGATATAAAATGCAAAGTAAACTCTTTGTCGGTAATATTGTTCTCTACATCATTAGTGGGCGACGCGTACTCCATGATTAAAAGACGGCAATTGAGATATTGTTTGAAAAACACTGCAGCGTCTGCAGCATACCTTCAAATTTGTTTGTCAAACAAGCAGTCAATCCAGATTTCCATCAAGCACGTCAAACACGTAGATTGTTTGTCAAACTCGTCAAACAAAGCTGCAAACGATCAAATTATTTCTCAAGCACGTAATATTTGACAAAAAATTTGATCGTTTACAGGGCCCTTAAGATTCTTTATGGAAACTGTTATTTATAAACCAACGTAATAACCAACTGTTATTTATAAACATAATTAACTGAATAAAATCAACGTGTTAAATATTCGCACGGGTCAGATAGTATTGAATTAAAATGTAATTAGCATTACATAAACATTTTTGTGTAGTTGTTTTTGTATCTCGTTTGCGTGGATGAAATTGAAAGTTCAAGCTACATTTTATTGATGATCAATATTTTTTGTTTGGCAGACCTTGTAGCCTATGCACTATTTTATACAATCGTTTGATCTATAGTTACAAATTTAGTCATACTTAACCTCCAGCAAACAATCGAATGGTCTGAGTCTCACGTTTGTTATTTGAAAAGTAGTAAACATAACAGATAAGACATTTTTGACGTCTTATAAAATATTGTTTATTTGCGTCAATTTGATGGGTTAGTTAATTATTTTCATGCTTGACCTTGAAACGAATGACGTAATCAAAGCTGGTTCATTTCAAATCCGCGCTGTAAACTACTCTACTCAAGAAAGTAATTGGCTATCACTTAACTAATAGACATTATCCAATTTTAATATTGAACATAATGTCAATAAAATACATTATATTTTTTAAATGTATATTGATTTATGAAAATATAAAAACTTTAACCTCTTAAATTAAGTCGTAATAAAAGTCTGGTTGTGCTTCCTGTTTTGACTGAGGGGTTTTGTTTGGGAGGATTCGTGTTACTCTACTCGTGTTGTGAATTTTATTGTGATCGTCATAAGTGAGAAGTGCGAACTGCGTTGTTGTTTTGTATGGAAGTGAAAAAGCTTAACATATTAGTATAATCAGTTAGCCTTATTATTACAACAAGTTATAACAAAAGTTTGTGCTTGTAGTGTAAAGAAGATCAAATCTTTATTTGTTAAGTTATAAAAAAACTATTTTGTGCGTAACACAAATTTCATTTTCATCTAGAGGGAGTGTATCTCAGCGTAAGCAAGATTAGACCTACTGTTATATTTTTAACCTCAAAAACTTTAAACATGTCTGCTTCACCTATCGCACGACAAACTCACAGCCAGTCTATTCCTTCAAGAAGAGTATTAATTAATGATCCTTCTCAGTTACCAATTGATTATTCTACCACCCCTGGTGGAACCCTCTATTCAACAACACCTGGAGGTTTGTTTTTATAGGCCTAATAAAATATGTAATACAAATAGGCTATTGGATTTATACCAAACATGAAAACCTTTAAAGTTTTATTTTTTTAAATTGAGTAAAAATTTAACAAAATCTTAATCTGCCAGTTCCTTTGTTCTTAACCTCAAATAATTCAATGATAAGCTATGAATGCCATACATTGCCTTAAATAAATAAAGATAATTTAAAGGCCCGAATGTTTAGTTATATTGTCAGTATTCAATATATTCCTTTTGTTTAATTTAAAGGTTGGCGATAGTCTATAGCCTAGGCCTATTCTTTTAGTGTAAGTATACATTAACACTAGCCTTTATAAAGGCTATCTTGCCGACTTACAATTTAAAAATAATCTAATTTAGTTGTAGGCCTATGATATGATATAACGGCGTAAATTTACTAAATGACCCACGGCTGATATTTTTTGCAGATGATGACCTTGTTTTACATTCTACTGTTAAATGTTGAATACAGGTAAACATAGGGTAAAAATACTGTGACTAAAGACTATAAGTTAGAACTTCAGGCTATTTTTTTATTCTTGCATTTTGTTGACGTAGGGTCGCATAGTATATTTTTGCCGACAACATATTGGAATTTATAGGCCTATTAACTAAACACGTTATAATATTAAATGTTGCACGCAGGTAAACATAGGCTATTAGGCCTATGAATAAAGACTATAAGTTAAACTACATGCTACTTTTTTATGCTTGCGTTTCTGTTGTATACATAGTCAATAATTAATATACTAGCAGTAGCGAAGCATTGCCCTGTCCTTTAGTAGGCTATTACATGAAAATCGAAACATAAGCTACCGTAACTTAAAGTATCCTTTTCATAACCTATAGCCTACCAAAATTTAAATAGGCCTACAGATAAATGAAATTTACTAGCAAAAAAATGTTTAACAAAATTTGATATTTTTTTGATAATGTAGGGCCTATAGTCCTATAGCTTGTTAGGAATCAGGAGTGGCAAAAATACACAGCCTAAGGCTATGGATAACAACTGTTGTAGCTGGTTGGCTCGCCTTAATATTAGGTTAGCTAAGTGATTTAATATGACACTCGCTTTAAAAAATTAGTTGCATCGTAGTTTGACATTCTCTTCATTCTAGGTACAAGAATCGTTTATGAGCGTAGCACATTAATGCATTTACGGAATTCACCAATATCTAGAACACCACCAAAAAATATGAACAGTTTTCCAGACATACTTATAAAAGGGAATGAATATTCAGATGCCAAGGAGAACAGGAAAGTGGTCCGTAGTCCTACAAAGAAAGGTAAAAATAATATAATCTTATTTAACCTTAACACTTTGTACCCAGAGCCCAAGTATAGGTCAGGCTGAGTCGTCGTTACCATCTACTGATGCCCGAGTTTACCTCGGACCTCGCTTTTTAATTCTATAGCTCAGCTCAGTCAGCATATAATCGGGTTCAGGCATTTTTGTCATGTTTATTTAAATTCCTATGTCTGACTTATTTGAAATCCTGAATAACAAAATTATTATATACAAATTATGTGTAAATTGTTATTTACAAGCGTGTCAGTTTGCAGTCAACATTGTCTGCTTAGCTATGTATGTTGTTGTTAGTTTTTAAAAAATATATAATATTTATTTATAAGGGTGAATTATTGATGCAAAGGTTACTTAAATAGTATTTTATATGTGTAAATTTAAAAAAGAATTTGTTTGTTTGTTAATTTTATGTGTTATTTGTAATTTAAAAAAATATCTTTTTCGTACTAAACAGATTAAAGATATGTAAAGTATGTTTTTTTAAATTTGTACTATTTTTCATAATTTTTAAGACTATGTAATCATTTTATTTGGTACGTATAAACCTTTAAAGTACACTGAACCTCGTTTATCCGAAATTGGTGGGACCAAATCGTTTCCGGATAAACGAAATTTCGGTTAAACCGATTTTTGGCTTTTTTCTTACCATTATTAGGTCTACAGTTCTAAGGAAAAATCAAATAATTTGTGGTAGAAAATTACAGAATCAATACCTACAATTATTTATTTTGTGTTACATAAAAAACTGAACAACTAAAGCTGAGATTTTTTTTATAAAATACAATAGGCCTACTGTTTGTAACAACGATCTTTTCCTTTTTAATGTCATTTTACTACGAGTTCACAACACTGATTTTCACACATCTAAAAACTGATTGGAATAAATAAAACTTTAGGCTACTTAAATAAAACTTAACACACGATTAAAAAATTTGGATGAAAACAATACTTTCTCCATATACTACGTATAGGGTGGAGAAAGTAAAAAAAGGAAACAATCAAGTTAAACACACTAGATACAAACAACTGCTGAAAATAATTTTGGTACTGTAAGGCTACACTGACTAACTGAACTAGACGGCACCTGTTACATTATATTGCATGCAAAAATTACTTGGCTCAACAGTACAGTGTATTATGCTCGGCACTGTCATACGGTCTTGATCAAATTACTGCGTTGTATTGTTTTTGGCTTCAATGTTAGCTGTTGTTATTACTGTACGATGGTAAATCAAGGGGAGTTGTGAGAATTTCACAATTTTGTCCGGATAAACGAATTTCGGATCAACGAGCTTTTAGTCTATATAGTGTAACATTTTAATAAAATTGAAGGGCAAAAATAATAATAATTCAGAGGTAAAGAGTCCTGGCTAAGTGTTTTATAGTTTACAATGAAATATGAGATTCAGAGATAAAGCCTAAGAAAGTAAATATAACCTCAAAATTCGTATTTAGATAAGAAATCGTTTCAATGAAAATTTAAGTATTATGGGATTTAAGACTAATAATTAAATAACAATAAACACACATATCATAACCAGTTAAAGCTAAATTGATCTAAACTCACCTTTTTTTAAACAAATAAATATATTCAAAGAAAGATACAAATATTATATTTTAATTGGCTTTTATTTCATATTGATAGATCAAATATGATTACAGTTACGTTACTATGGCCCTTACTTTTGAAGCTAAACAAACTTGGGGTTAAAAGACATACTGTCGTAAGTACAGTTATGTCACTATGTCCCTCACTCTTGAAGCTTTGGGGTTCAGAGACATATTGTCGTAAGTAAAGATACGTCAGTGTGTCCCTTGTAATAATGTCCAAATGTTTGTTACGACATCGGTATTTTGCACAATAACTTTATAGCAGTACGAGATACAGATACGCCAGTATGTCTATGGAAAGAGCGCACAAAAATTAATGGGGTTGAAGTATTAACTCAAAATTCATGATTTTGCAGTTACGTCACTATGTCTCTTGTACCACGAAATAATACAACCAAATTTTATTCACTAGCCTAAAGTTAGCAGTAGGAATGTTTTCATTGTTCTTACGATGTAAATTCAATCACGTTTAGTATAAATAATATTAAGAATTGATTTAAAAGCATTGTATATAATTTAAATAAATAATCATAACATAACCAACAACAAAGTGTTGACTGTAATGGTAAAATAAAATGCGGCTACGGAGGGATTGGTTATACAGTTGACAAATACAAAGTGCCGGATCGATGTATTTGCAATGACGTCGACGAAAGTACATTAGATATTAAACTGGACATTTTCAAGTTTAAAAGAAACATTTATAAGTAATTCGAAGTTGGATATATTAATAAACAATTTAAAATACGTAGGCTACAATCTACAGTTTAACAACAGTGAAACATATTTTGGAAAATAATGTGTAAGTGACCCAAGAAGTATACCTGTTGTGAATAGGATATTCAACGCGATTATAGTAATGGCCGTGAGTTAATTGCAGTTTTAATCAAATTACATAAAAAATATTTAAAAATAGTAAACCAAATGATATTTTGGTCTTAGCCGACGGTAGGCCGACTTAAAAATTTTTATTGAGTTTTTGTTACTCCGGCCAATCTATTTAGGTTTTTGGATGTTATTTAATGGTTATAATTTCCTTAGCTAGTCTGTTCTGGAAATTATTAATTTGATCGTAAACGTCGTTTGTATTGGTTTCATTTCTTAGGCCTGATGTTAGTTCACTATTTCACAGTTGTTCCAGTCATTTCTTTTAATTAATTGATATAGGTACGATTTCGAATACTAATTTTCTTTTAGAAAATTATATTCAACATAATTTTGAGTTTCAGTATTAGCAGTTTCGGTAATTTTAAGTAAATTTATGAGTAAATAAACGGGTAAAACCAGTTATATCCCGACCCTATAGATTTCTGTCATAAAACATCCATATTATTTAGGAACTCCACAATCTACAGTACATCGAGAGCCGAGTACATCAATGTCTATTAAATGCAATAAAACAATTAGTGAACAATTTCAAATAGCCTAGGGTCAATTTAGGTATATTATTTTAAAAGGATTGTCGGGGCAAGACAATTATAATTATGCAAATTTCGATCTGTCTTAGCCAAAATGGCCGACTTAAACTTGCATTCGTTAGCCTGTTAAGCCTATGTGACACGAGACGATTTTACTTATTGCAACTAAAAACTGACTCATCAGTAACTGCTATTATTATTTTATGTGCCAACATCGAAACAGCAAAATTTTTACAAAATTTCATTATGTTATCATTTGACCAGTTGATTATTATTCTCTTTCATTTGTTATTTTTACCCGCTTTATTATCCTGTGATAAGAAAAGTTATACAGAATTAATACTTAATCTAAATTCAATCTCTCAAAACTGCAACGACTAAGTAACGACTAGAATAGCAGTGAGTAGAATTGCAATTGACCAGTAATCAAGGTCACCCCGGGTGAGAATGCTAACAGATCATGCTTTTAGTAAATAAATTTTAGTTTCTTAAAAGTCTTTTTAAAATTTACAGAAGAATCTTTGGACGAAGCACACGAAGTATTCCAATTGGAGATGTAAAGAAAGTTCGACCTGGCGACAGAATCTTGTTGAAGGACTCATCAGATCCAGTGTGATCGGCTCGTCTCAGCCACCCAGTCATAATATCAAGCATAAATCAGAATATTAAGAATGAATTTTAATTATTAAGAAAAGCTAGGAAATATATAATTTCTTATAATATAGGCCTAATTAATTAGTGTTCAACACTGCACAATGATATTACTTCTGTTTGCAATACTTTATTTCTTAAAGAGTTTTTATTGTTTTTATTAGCTTTGTTGGTTGCTCGATTAAGCGTTGCTGGTTCTTGCATTACACTGCCTACGAAACCTAAATGTTTTTAGTTCTCAGATAACAAGTTATTTTAATTTAAAATGTGGAAGAAAAATCATTTAATTTTATTAAAATAAAATAATTGTTTATTCCGTGCTAAAATGCGTGTGCTTTTATTGGATTTGTTTGACGTTTGTGAATATTATTAATCTAAGTCTAATACATTGTTTACCAATAAGTACAAGGCTCTTTGATATCAAGTAGCTTTAGTTTAGCAATAAGCTGAATATAATTAGATTTCAGGTATAGCCTATTTGTGATGCTCTACATTTGTTACACGTTTGTCTAACCGATGATTAAGTATTAATTGTTGTAAAGATGATTTGACTAACTACTGCAGTACCATTAAATAGTAGTAAATAAATTTTGATTTGTGATGAATAGATTTTTGTTAATGTAGATATCTACGTTATATATTAAATGATTGAAACAAAAATAGGCTAATTGTTAATGTTAAGACGTTTAAAAAAAATTCCTCCCAATTTTGGGAATAAAAGCTTTCAAACTGATTATCGGTGCCATTGTATTTTATAATTGTATTATAGAATCTTGTTAGTTTTAATAAAAGATATTGTATCAAAATTTAAAAATCTGTAATTATTCTCCAGTTTATTTCCTGAGCATCTGAAAGAAAGCACAGCCCTTCAAAAGTACAAGACACATGTATCCTGCGAGTGTGATTATGAGAACAGTTCATGGAACGACAAAACCATGTCAACTTTCTTTTTGTGCTTTAATCAACACTTGCAAATTATGCCATTGGGTTTAATCAACCAACACACAAGACCAATAGAAAGGGCGTACGCACTAGTATAGCCTTACAGCAGGTGAGACAAAGTAGAGCATAGAAAGACGAAATCGTGTTTTTGAGAGCAGAAAATTTAAATGTGCGCTATCCAAATAAACTGCAGTTTAACACACTTAGGATTAAGATATAACTTTCAAACTTGGCATGGGTATAAACCACGAGTTTCTAAAGATAACAGTAGCATTATAAAAGTCAGTTGTTATCTCTATACATTTAAAATAGTTGTTTGAAGTTTCATCTTTTGTGTGAGTTTCAAAAAATTACATAAAAAAGCAAGCCTGCTACCAAAATTTGCATTTTTTGGTCAGAGATGTCATCACAGCGAGAAAGTTTTACAGCGGTAACCGAATGATTTTTTTATGATTTTTATTTTAATCTATGACTTATACTTTGGACACAGTTAGGTTTAAGTGGAAAGTTCAAATGCGACTGGCCGGCGCACGGTCGCCAGCCGGCTAGCGCATCCGGGACCACAAAGCCAACTCTTCACTTATTTTTTGTGTTGGATTCAATGCTTCCATGAAGGCCTATTATTGTAATGTAATAATATTGTATGTAATAAATAAATAATGTTTGTTAAAACAATCAATTATTAAATGAAAATTTATCTCTAAAGTTTTATAAATCAATGACTACAAAAAAGTACTAATTATTGGGTTTTAACTTATAACAATCAAAAGTGATTTTATTTGGTTCGTTTCAAAACCAATTACATTCCTTGTTTTTCAAAGAATAAAATAATTCAAAGCAAAAATATTGTTAAATAAGACATTATTTGTTGATTAATTCAATATAATTGTAATCGAAGTAAAAAATGTGAAAAAACTACCTATAATCCCTGAAGGCAATAAAAATTTAAGCTACAAAATATAGTAAAAGTCTGGTAAAAATATAAATAAAACTCAATGCTTAAATGTGCCGTACTGGGTAGCTGTCTTCTTGGGTCTGGCAGCGAGCGCTCGCTACTTGGAAATGGGAGATTCATCCCCGACCCGCCATCTTTGTGAGCTGACGAGCATGTAACAGATAGTTTCACCTCTGCGCCAAGATACCCCTTCTTATTGGTCTTATGTGTTCTCTGGGTTTAATGCTCCAGTTTAAACGATTTTCAAAATATTGATTTAAAATTTTCCATAGACTATCAAAATGAACGGTTGATTGTGCTAGTCGATGTCTTCAAAATTACCAATAAAGGGGTGATGAATAAGTCATTGGTAAAATGGTGCGATTTGATCCACGGCAAGTCCAACACACTGTCATACAGCAACTGAAAATAGCGGAATAATCAAGTTATCGATTTGAAACTCGTCATCTTTTTTACATTAACTTGAAATAAGTTTAAATCAATAAAAAAATTTCCTGAATTGAAAAAATAAATGTAAAATTAAAACGCCAGTGTAATAGGAAATTTTACACTAAAAATTTTTGCTTAAGTCGTTAGAAAAGAAGAATAATTCTACCACGCAGCTGGACCGCTGACGTAAGTTGAGCAAATTTCCAAAATTAAGTTTATATGCCTATGTTTTAGGGTTTCAACCAACAATTTGGGAAATAGGTTTACTCACGAAGGCGTTGAACAGCTGTCTGTGTGTACGCAATATATTAGTAGAATTTGCTCCTCTAGTGGCCTCACGAGTTTGCACCACTTGGCTTCGAACCAGGTACTTTTATGGTATTATACGTTTTGGTCGATTTTGGGGGAACCAAGCGAGCTTTAAGGCTGCGTAAAAAAACAAAATGTGCAGAATAACATCCTACATTTACATTTCTAGAAAAAACTAAACAAATTTCATTCTCCTAGTCAAAATCTCGAAAAATTGTTACTTCCGGTCAAAAAACGAACTTCCGGTTGTTGGATTTTTTTGGCTGATGAACTCGTCCAAGCGACATAGACTACCAACACGTGTACCAAATCGGACTTAAAATGCGGCCGCTAGAGTGCGAACACATATGTATATATATGAATTTTAATGACACACCAAAACGTGTTCTGGGGACAATAATCGGTGCTCATTTGCTACTCCCGACCTTGGGTCTCACCATAAGGGCCACTGCAATAGCCCATTTTTCCTATGGAAATTCGCTAATAAAGGTAAATTACAATAATATACTTTTTTGTCGCTTTTGTTTGGGTATGAAATTATATGGACAAAATATAAGTACATGTTGTGGATTGAACATAAATTTTATGATTTCTCATTCATGACCTATTTTTTTTTAAATTTGGAAACAGGAAGTGAGTTATCTGACTAAAAACAATTTTTGTACCCTAATTGGAGATGTGTCAGGCGAGTGAGACATCACTTTTGTATATATGGGCCAAAACCTAACTTTAAAAAAATCCTTTGAATATATAATAGCCAAATTGTTTTCTAACGTTACTGGGCCCTGTGAGAATGTCGTCTGCTTCCTTTATGGACAGCTGGTCCCTAATGTTGAAGCTTCACCTCAGACACTTACCGAATGAACTATCAGCCTAGAGTTCTTTGCGTACAATGTAGATGACAATTACAAATCATTGTCAGCTGATTGCTCAGGTTTTTCCTTTAACAATCGCATATATTATTTCTCAAGACTATTTTTTTGTCGGTACGCCATAACTTCCTTAATACATCATCAAATTACATGAATGAGGCATCATTTTAAAGCTTTCCTTAACCACTACACGGGAAAAATAGACAAACAGCTTAAAATTCATGTTTTAATAACAAAAATTGATTTAAAAAACTTTTATATTATACTCTGTATGTTCCTAATGAAAGGCGCCATCTACTAACCATCTGTTCAACTAGCATGACAGCTGTTAGTTACATTGTTTACACTGTAAGATTGTATAGGGAAACTGTTATTTATAAACCAATGTAAATAAATAAATTTAATTGACTGAATTAAATCAACGTGTTAAATCAGGTAAATGTAGGCCTACTCTGAACTTGCGAAATATTCGCACGGGTCAGCTAGTAATAAAATAAATTCTTGAAGACACCATAAATATTGTTGTGTAGTTAACTGCACCTGCCCCCCATACGTCACCTGTTGCGTTGCACTGTAGGAACCTTGCCCACATATACAACCAATTATCGTGCGTTACCTACCTCGACTCTTCTACTGTTTCTAGATAGTTCTCCAACATTCCACCCTAATATAAAGTTCCTGCTGTATTGTGCATTAGTGCAGTTTGTTTAGTTGCTTTGTATGTGACAAGTTTTTTTGATTATTATGATTAATGCGGAGTTATTTTGAATAGGAACAAAATTAAATGGTTTGTAACTAAAAACTCTGATAAAAAGTGTAGAAGTCCCCCAAGTTGTTTAGATAAAAAATAAGCTAAGTACAGGAGCTATGAAGAGAGTTCGTAGATTACTGTTTTACCTGATCAGAAGTTAATAATGAGGAACGTTCTCTTCGAGTATTTTGTTGAAAGGTATTGAACCACAATTTAATAGCTAATCACAAAAATCGTCCTTTACTAAATAGTCAAAGGCTCTTCTTGCATCTTACAAAGAAGCCTACGAAGTCGCTAAGTGTAAAAACCCCTCACAAATTGCAGAAGAGCTCATGTCGCCTGCAGCAGTTAACGTAGCAAGAATTATGATGCTAATAAGTTTAAAATACCTCTTTCTAATTCAATAACTCGGGAGGATATTAGAAATTAACTTCTAAACAATTTGAAAAGTAAGAACATTTCGATTCAATTAGGCAAGGCAACAGATATTTTTAAAGATGCCTGTCTCATTTGTTATGTGAGGTATGTATGGGAAAAAAAAGACTTGTTCAAGATTTGTTTTTCTGTAAAGAAATTATAGGTGGAACAAGTGGTGCAGAATAATTAAAAATGTTAGATGGTTTTCGAGGTTGAAAATAGTATTAACTGGAATAATTGAGTTGGCATTTGTGCGGATAGAGGTAATTTCATGGCTGGATGTTATAAAGTCTTCAAGCTTGATTTAGGTCCAAGTCGCCAAATGTTTTTTTCACACACTGTATGAGCCACCGGGAAGCTCTCGTAGAAGAACAACTAAGTTCAGATTTTCATGGAGTTATCGAAACTGTTACTACATGATCAAAAACACACCAAGAAGTCAAGGAATTAGTAAAGCTATGTCATGAATACTTGTGTCTTTTGTACTACAGCACTTGATGGCTATCTCTTGGGAAATGCATTCAAAGAGTGTTTGAATTTAAAAATAAAAGAGTATCTCTTGCTAAATGAAGAAGGTATTAATTAATAGTTTTTAGTAAAACTAATGTTTGCTGCAGGCTTTTTTATAAAATTTAACATTTTCAACGTGTCTGCAAGGGCATGACACAATTGTTATGCAACTGACAGACAAGTAAACTGATTCTTTGCGAAAATGCTATGAGAAAAGAGATTGTTCCTCATAATTTTCTTCACTTGATCAGTTTTTGAAATCTTATTGAAACTTAAATTCTGAATGTATTCTAAGGATAAAGCTCTTCTTGGACAAATGTGTACCACGTGATGATACAGAGAAAATTAGTTGAATCAATATTACGCATTCAGTTCCGAAACAATCGAATTTAAGTGAAGAAATTCATATATTTTATCAGACTCTTCACTAAAAGTGAGGTTCACCTCACCATCTTTTATCGAGTTTCAGTATGGTGTCAGCAGGGAATATAAGTCTATAAGCTAGAAAGCTTTATCTGCTCTGCTACTGTTGCATACTTATGTGAAGCGGAGTTTTCATCATCGGATGTAATACAAACTTTTATACAGAGCCGGAATTAGGAGTTTGCCTCCAGTAGACTTTATCCCATTTGCCGCCCCTTTTAGTTGTGTATTTAGATTCGGTTTACACAACTACAGAATTAATTGGTGTTATTTTATACAAAGTAGCTCTAAATTGGTTTGAGGGGTTTTTACAATTTAATTTTAATTGTACAATTTAATCTTGTAATAACTGAGATTATATTAGTTTTATTTCACTTTCTTTACAAACGTCTTGTAAGATTCTTTAGAAAAGTCAAACTGTTTAGTTCTGTTCTTTGAGGTTAGTGACACTCAAAAAATGTTCTAGACTATAAACTAACCGATGTTTTGAAATTAAATAACAATTTTATTAATAGTACCAGGTAGCCTACTACTTGTAGTAAACAATAAAATTCAATCTGCCTTTTAAGAAATTAAATGTTTTAGAAACCCTTAAATTAATATATTATTATGAAAATAAAATCACAGGTGGGAGCACCTTACGGGACAATAATTTACAAAAAGCTATAATTTATTCATTATAAAGTAATCTAACCAAATATCTATTAGAACAAATAATAGTTCACAATTTTAAAGTTGGTAGTAGCACTTCCCGGTCTATGGCAAAATAATTATAAATAGTTTAAAATTTATCTACCAGTTGGTAGCACCTTACGGATATAATAGTTTTAATTACGGTGCTGTCTCATTGTAAAAAAAGCATAGATCATGAATAATAAATTAGGTTATCCAAATACAATGGTAAAAGTAGGTTACTATTTTTGCTGATATATTTTGACAATAGTTCTGCCAAATATTGAAATCATGTTGATTTAGTTGTACTAGAAAGCGCTACAATTTCAAAGCTGGCAGCAGCACTTTCCATCCTGTAGCAAAATAATTAATTATAGTTTTACTTTCATCTACCAGGTGACAGCACCTTACGGACACAACAGTCATAATTCCGGAACTGTCATTTTTCTCAGGGAGGCGGGACAAAAAAAGTGCTGCCTCACTGAGGAAAATTAGAAAGCGCTGCACATCCGTAATTCGATACGCAGTAGCAGTGAAGTTTCTCAGATCTGTGCCGTAATGTGCTGCTACCTGCAAACATTTTATTAAACTTTGGGTTTATTATTATCAAAAATTGCTAATAATTAGAATTATTATCCCGAGAGGTGCTGCTACCTACATTCTTAATTGAATATTGCAGTTTCTGATATGTTCCGTAATGTGCTGCTGTCTGCAAAGATTTATTTAAACTTTTGGCTTGACTATAAATATTGACAATATTATTGGAATTATTATTATGCTCCCACAGGCCTAATGAATATTGTAAACGGGATTTCAATAAAATTAGGTTATTTTCTGTTAATTTCACCAAATAACAACACAAATACCTCAAATGAGTTTCTTAGCTATTAAATCTAAAATATACTTACATATTCGTCCGTTTATCTGTATAAAAGGTTCTAACCTATAGTATTTAGTCGCAGTATGTTTACCTGTATTCAACATAACAGTAGAATGTAAAACAACGTCGTCGTTGTCTGCAAAAATATTATGTAGGCTAAGGTCGAATAGTAAAACTTACGCCGGAATTTTAATGTTGTAAATTAGATAAAAGATTATGATTGGTCCTAAAGTAAATCGGTCTAAATACTATTATAATATATAAATATACTGTCTAATAATAACAACCACGTTTATAAACTTTGGTAGGCTATATATTGTAAATTTATTAAATTCACGAGTTTTTACCAAATTTATAGTTTTGCTATAAAAACTATGTTTTTACATAAATAAAGACCAGTACTGTTATTCAATTAACTTCTACTGGATAAGGATAATGAAGTTTTAAGTTATGCTCCATAAAATGTACCCTAGTTAATTACGGTAGGCCACAGAGAAGAAAAATATTCCTTCTCTGTGGGTAGGCCTATTGATTTATTATTCGTATATTAATCTACATACAAAAGCCAAAACCCACTGACTCACTCATCACGATTTCTCAAAAACTACCGAACGGATTGAAATGAAATTTGGTATGTAGCTTCCTCCGAAAATTTGGTATGTAGATTGTATGAAATTTGGCCATAGGTGCTCACTAACAAATGGTTTGAAAAAATTCGAAATTTTAGGGGGATCAAAGGTAGTAAAAAACGATTTCTTCAAAACTACCGAACGGATTGGAATGTAACTTCCTCTAGGGCCATAAGTGTTCACTAAAAAAGGGTTTTAAAAAATTGGAAATTTTAGGGGGTAAAAATTACTAAATTACGATTTCTCCAAAATTACCGAACAGATTGGAATGGAGCTTCCTCTAGGGCCATAGGCGCTCGCTAAGAAAGGGGTTTTAAAATATAGGAAATTTTAGGGGATCAAAGTTATTAAATCACGATTTCTTCAAAACTACCTAACGGGTTGAAGTGAAATTTGGTATGTAGCTTCCTCTAGGGCCATAGGTGCTCACTAAGAAAGGGTATGCAAAATTTCGAAATTTTAGGAGGGGTTGGGGGGGATCAAAGTTACTAAAATCATAATTTCAGATCTTTTATTATTATGACAATAGTGCTTTTATTATTTAAGATCTATATATATAAAAGCCAAATACCACTCACTGACTCAACACTTACCCCAACCACCACGGGCAACGCCATACGGGTCAGCTAGTAAAGTATAAATTCGTTAAATAAAGTATAGATAGCTACCAACTACAACAAAATTTTATATACAAACAAATTAAACAACCCACATAGCCTATTATTAATTACATTTTGCACCTTCATTCGTTTTCAAATTTACATCTCTTTCGTGCGGGATTTTTTAAGAACAGTTCTTGGTTTTTGCCTCAATAAACAGTAAAGAAAGCGAGTTCATTCTTCCTTTAGAAATGCTGGTTCTTAGGCTGGATAGTTTTTAACTATTCTGAGGCAGGAAAACTACGTTCTCCAGTACAATTTGTAGCAGGTGCAGTATGCACAGGCTTATTCTTAGTGCGATGTACAAAATCACGTACACATCTTCTAGGGAATTACATCGGAGAAATTTTGAAATTCCTTGGAACGATTTTTCTGCTGGGTGCTCAATCCCTGCAACACAGTACCGTACTTTTGGAAATGGAAGCACTCTTTAATGAAATCAGAATCCAAGTCATGTGCTTAGGTGTGGTAGAGATTACTTGCCTTTTCCCTTCATTCCTCACCCTTTCTTGTTTTCATATAAGTGAAGAAGTAAAGCCTGCCTTGAAACTTGTTATAGGCTATTCGTCTCTTCTGGAACTCGCCAGTAAAATAGTCTATTATCAATAGAAATGAATTTATTCCTAGGTCATCCCTTCCGGCATAGTTTGTTTCTCCACTTCGGTCTTCGTCAGGCCAAACTTTCCTTTTACTTTCTCACTATGCTATAGTATAGAGAAAGTATAGTGATCACAAAAAAAATCGATGTTGAGATTTTTGTGGAAATATCCGTTTTGGGACCCCCTGAGTCCAAAAAAGTGTTTTTTACAAAATGTCTGTCTGTATGTATACAAAGCTAGAGCGAAAACTATTCAATCGATTTCAAACAAATTTGCACCAGTCATGTCAAGTAGGTCTGTATAGATGCACGAAAAAGATTTTTAAAAACAACCCTCTTTTTAGCAAAAAAAAAAAAAACCCAAAAACAGTTATTTTTTATAAAAAAACGGCTATAACGATTTTGATAAATTTGGCTTATTTGTAGCCTTTAATGTACCTACCATAAGCAAAAAACCGCATCTTTCTAAAAATTCTCGTTTAGCTATTATAATAACTGATTTTTGGGGTTTTTTTGGCCATAAAGGGGGTTGTTTTTCAAAACCTTTTTTCGTGCATCTATACAGCCCTAATTGACGTGTTTGGTGCAAATTTGTTCGAAATCGATCGAATAGTTTTCTCTCTAGATGATAATAATAATATTTATTAGTTAATTTCCTATATGTCACCTCTCCTACCCTACCTACAATTATGAAGTCACAGTGAATCTGTTTAATAATTTAAATATGTTCGTGAGAAAGTATGTGCCAGTTCCTGGTACCGTTTATTTGTCTTTCTTTTGCTCTTTTTCGTAGTTTATCGTTCTATCCATGGCTAAATTCCACAGATCAAATCAGGCTACATGAAAACTACGTAACAAGATTGTGTGCTGTGAATTCTTATTAGTTCATAGAAATTAGGAAGAGTAAAACAAGTATTTTCGTAAGCTATACATTTAAGCCGAAAGGATTTATTTTCAGTTTTTTAAAAATTCCTTATTGCTGCCCCTAAAAGTTTGCAGCTCTAGGCTGCAGACTACGCAGCCTATTTAGAAATACGGCCCTGCCTTTATATTGAAAAAGAACTACCATATCCGTTTCTCTTTCTAACCCAATCCCTAGGTACTTGTCAAGTGGAACAACTACATCTCTTTGATGGAGACGTCATTATGAATTGTCAAGTATTTTTCTAAATCTTTATTTTAGCAAATGATACAAAGACAGTATACTTATTTCTTTGTTAATAAGAGTGATTTTATTTTTACAAATAACAGAGTTTGCCAAGTAAAATTTTACAATTAATTATGAATACAACAACCTTACTACATGCATAATTATTGCACTTTCTTAGAATGAAATTGAGGAAGTATGTGTGTACTGTTGTAATACATGTGAGTTTCAGGGTTTTAAACATCAAAATAGTAAAA
>JAGFPH010000143.1:922641-947654 GCA_018207615.1 Philaenus spumarius
TATTAATAAATTGTTTGTAAACGGCTTGCACAGCAGAGCACGTTACACTGTATGCTAATTACAATTGTGTAGGTCAGCCTTACTGAGAAGGTAAAGGGGAGCTGCAGGCCTAAAAAGATTAATCACCACTGGCATTTCCCATTCATATTTTTCTTTTTTGATTAAATAAATTAAATTAGAAAACAGATTAGTGCTAATGTACTCAAAATGATTTTTGATTATCCATTAAAATAATTTTTTTAAAGCACTGCAAATTATTTTATATACCTAACATTTATGGACAACTGATTTGTGGGTTACTACCACTTTGCTATTTTCCAAATTGTATTGTCATTTGTATTTACAAAATACAATGGTATAATATTGTACTAAAACTAGTCTGGTACTAATTAATTAGAACTTCCAGGAAGTTGTATCACACAATGACAGTAAAGTAAAAACAAAAAAACTTTGTTCCTGGAAGCCAAGAGTTTTTGTTTAAAAAATGACTGACAAAAGTTCCTTTTCAATTTACTGTAAATTTGTAAAAATTAAAAATATTTACTCTGGTACCCAAACTTAACTTTTAAGGAAGAAAATAGGGCTTTTGATACAAATTATATAATTTTGGTAGCTATAAGAAGGTAATGGTAACCTGATAACAAAACAATAAACAAGGCCACACTTTACTACAGAATTCGAAAATGGAGGGTTATTTTTACTAGCCTGGCAAAGAGCAATTGACTGCAATACCTAGCCTAAACGGCATCTGCCTTATATATACAGAGTTAACAGTACATGTGGAATCACTTTGCCCATTGTTTCAACTAATGAACACAATTGAAATGTGTACATATATAAGTAATATCTTTTAGTTTACTTTTATTGCAGACATATTTTGATTTAGGCCTTAAGTTTAATGGCACTCCCTTGAGCATTATCAAAGTAATCATATTATTTGAGAGAATTTGTAATACATGAAGTCAGCATGGGAATAAGTTGTTCCTCTAGTAGATACAAGGTTGTTTTTTCACTCTATGGTGTATTTGCGGGGTTGTAGAGCTTTAATGTAGTTTCTTCAGTTGGACTTGTTCTCCATGATGTAGGCCTACACTGAAATAGTTGACAGAGTTTATGCTCCAACTGATGTAAGTACCTATAAAATTATTGCTTCTCCAGTGTACAAAATACTATAAGCTGCAATAATATATAAATTGTAAAAATGCCCCTACTTTTAAAAACATAAGAAGAGGCAATGATTTACAAACCATCTACAAGCTTGTATTGCAAAACATATTAGTAAGTGCATCTTCATTGAAGCATATACACACTTTATGAACTAATTTCAAGTGATTTCTACCTCAGGAAATTTGTAGTACTGCTTTTCTCTATAATATAAATAATTTTTTTTAAGCGGAACATCAATTAAAGAACATTTTATGCTTACTATTTTACCATTCTATTCTCTTAAAGTATTTGCAGTGGTGCACCGAGGACTATTTGGGGTATTTGGGGGAGGGGGGGGGGGCTAAGCTCAGGTCAGAATGTATATACAATAAAATTTAAATGGATGGAAGTTCTTTAAATTATCATAAATTCTGAAACATTATATATTTTTATAGTGAATGGTGACGGGTTTGAGTCAGACAATAGTACAATATAAACATTCTTTCCGCTAGATCACACCGCACTGGCCTTGAGTGACACTGCCTTATTAGGGCCATGTTGTACGAGCGTTGATAGCGCCGCATTTTCAACATCGCGTTAACGTCGGTTAATTGGATAAATAAAACTACCGTGGGACATGTTATACGAGCCCTACCAATGCTGGTGAATCTCCGTTAACCGGGCTTTGAGCGTTGCCAACGCAGACTGACATTGTTAACAACAGTCTTCTAACAGTAGTCAGAAGTATCGACTTTGTCCTGGTTCTAGTAGTTACTGTTTATTTCAAAATGATTATTGTGATCTTCAAAGTGGCAAAATGTTTGATAAGGAAACATTTATTTATGCTATCGTATAGCAGCTACCTTCTATATGCGGTTAATTCAAAGGATTATAGCAATAAACAATTGAAACATTAAGTGCAACTGTCCTGTTAAAGCTACGGCTATACTTACACGAGCCGAGCGCAGAGGAATTTTTCCAAGGGTATTCTCTCTGAATATTTATATTGGAGTGGCTATATCTACACGGGCCGAATTTTTTCCATGCTCTGGGAGCATACCGGAACAAGTCGACTCAGCTTCGCTCAGCTTGGGTCTTGTAGATATAGCCACAATACCCGACCAGAAGGAACGTTCGGTCTGTTACTCCATGCTGATTTTGCAATTCACGGTGTTGCGACAGTTGTGACACATATCGGAACGGTACGGGTCTGTTAGATTTAGCCACTACTAAAAATTTCCAAGAAGGACTGTCTCCGCTCGGAAGGTTGTTTTTTATTGCTATTTCAGATAAATCTGTATTTTTGGTTCCGATTATTATGATTCTATTGTAATAGTTGAAGACAGTATAAGCAAATCAAGAAAAGAGGTAAGATTCAATCCTATAAATAAAACACATATATTTATAATCCATGGACACCGTTTTATTTATTTATTTGTGACCATAATATTTCATCATTAGAAGTGTACCAATAATAAGTGATGAATGGAGAATACGTTTTTGTGTTTTCCTACAGTGGATAAGGACGGAAGAGTGGACAAATGTTTTATTGAACTTAAATAGTGATAGTGGCAGGGATTTTTTACAACTCCCACACAGTATCAACTATAGAATGTATTCCATTCAAGTAAAGCATACACTATCATATTTTCTCTTGTTCAGAAAAGCACAGAGCACATTTTTAAGTTGAAATATTTTTTGATTTAAATGAAGAAAAAAAACTAAATTAGCAAATGGAAATTTCAAAAGGAAGGCCAAATACTAAACAATGTTTTTATTATAAAACCAAAACATACAAAATGTGAAAAAGAAATTTTTATGAACTTGTAAACAAATTTTTACAAACTCAAATTTTTTTAAACATTAAAACTAGTGCTTGTAAACTACATTTTTAAAGAATAATATGTAGTATTTATATTAGTTTACAATATTACTAAGCATTAATAATGGAAAACCTAATGAGAATTGACTAGAATGGAGAACTGTTTAATGTAAAAATTAAAAATCCATACCTATCCATTGGTAAAGCCAATCAGAAAAATGATTTGCACAGAAAGATGACTTCTGTAGTGATGTAATACATTTTTTCAAAACTAAATCAACCCCGTCATAGGAAGAAACTCTTGTAAACAACTGTCATTTAGCAGCTACATTGAGTCAAATGTCATTCCAACATTTATTTTGTAAGATTTTTACATGATTATTATAATGTGACACCTACTTAATCTTTAGAAAGTCTCGAGTAAATGATATAACATGACCTATTTAAATATTATTTTCTACATATTATTTACGTTTGATTTAGAAAAAGCTTGCATAAACGATTACCGAGGTTGCAAATGAAACATCTACGGTTGCCACTTTGAGGTTTAATACTGGAAAGCAAGATGGACGACGGAGGAAATCCATAGATGTGTTTATGGACAAACCGTTTAAAAAACATACAGGAAATAAATAAAAATAGTTTACTTTAAAGAATCACAATTTATTGTTGGTTTGAATAAATATAGACATGTTTACAATACCTCATTCTCTCCATACTTATACAATACAGACACCCACTAGAAGCTTGAGTGTCGGCAGTATTCTATTTACTGTACTGTATATATATATATATTGAAAAATATTTACATAAAAAATGATAGTAGGGTGCTAGCATCAAGGGATAAGACAGCACAACACACGCTGGATCGGACTTTTCCTTATTTTATATTTTAGTCTATTAAATTGATAACATTAAAAAGAGTTTCCACTCGTCTTCACACGGTACACTATAAACACTATAAAACTGTACACTTTGTCAGAACACCAAATATATGTACAGAATCAGCTAAATCTACAATATTCCACAAACAAATAATAATAAATGGAAATATATATTTAGGAAATTAGTTACTTAAGCCAACACACCAACGTGCTACTGTCAACAACTTTTAAAACTCCTTTTTAACCTTTTACCCTCCATAGAATCTCTTATTTGCTGTTACACTCCACCATGGACTTAGTCAGCACACATTTCAATAAGATTTCTATGTTCTAAACTGGTTTATAATTTGCGTTTATTGTAATACAACTACTATTAGCAATCACAGATTACATTGGCTGTGGAAAATTGTTTATTTATCTTTGCAATCTAGCAGCTCACTTGTCAGTAATAAGTGAGTGTCAGTATTGTAACTTTTGTTTACGATCTTCATGTGGTACTTTGTAATAAATTATTTCGCAATGCCCTATTTTATAAATTTATTGTCTGTAATTTGTGTTTTGTAAATAATTTAGTTAATGTTTATTAGATTTATTATTTTGTGTTGTGCAGTGGCATCAACAAGTCATTTGTATTTTGATTTTTATGATATCGAAGAAGTTCTTTGTAATGTAGTAAATAAGAATGATGATCTAGAGCAGCGGTAGTCAACCTGGTGACCGCAAAAAAAAGAGCCTCTTCCATTCTCGCTCAACTCCTTCCCCACCTCCTAACTGTAACAGATAAGCAGAGCTAGTACTCGGCGCCCCCAAACCCAATCCACGATGTGCGAGAGTCGTGCACAGATGACGATACACGGCGCAGGCTCTGTTGTTTACGGCCACACTGGTCAGTCCGCAGTTAGATTTGTGAGAGTGAGCATGTGCCTATAGCTTTAAACAAAATGTAATGAAATATTGTGAGCCCATGACTCAAAAAAAGAAATACACTCGTGGTGGCCAAAGTATCTGAAGATGGGTTTCATAGAATCTGCTGTAAATAAGCAACATCATAAGATGTGTTTGTTACATCATAAAACATTATCCACTGAAGCCAAGTTGATTGCGAGAACATCTTTCTACAAAGCATCCAAATGATAAATTTTATAAAGTAAAGTTACTTCCCTAATTTAACTATTACTGTGTAACTAGTGGGCGGTAGGTATAAAAAGGTTGACTACCCCTAATCTAGAGCCTTATTTGAATTACTTAAAAACAGACAATGACCAAAATAATAATAATTTAAAAATCACATTCATAAATATTTCATCCTGTAATAATTATAATAATTTTAAATTTATGTACCAATATTTACCAAAAAGTTTAATTGAAAAAAATACTTTCAAACCTAAAAACTCTTTTGTTCTTAAGTTCATTAAAAAAAATTGATTGATCTGAACAAATATTTTTAAAATAGGCCTACTAAATGAAAAAAAAAAAAAAATGTAAGTTATGTTTACTGTCTGAAATAATGTTTTGGCGATTTTAGAAAAACTACCTCTGCAAACAGTTCTATTGTAATTGGAACTAGTGGAGCAGTCAAGTGTCAAATAAATGGAGTGCAAAAGGTTAAACAGAAATACAGTATTATCTTAATTGCCTTGGTAGTTAAATTTTTATTTATTTTATAAAATTAAGTGTATTTAAAAAATGAAAATATAGCATATTTAAATGTTTAAACGGTGGTTTTTAAAGACGGTTAATTTTAAAATACCAACAATTAATTTTTGTTTAAATTTAACAGTTTTGTGGCCAAGTAAAACACAGTTTTTGCAATAGTTTATTAACAATGACAGTTGATGTCACTTGTAATACTCACATTGTTGAATGTTCGAAAGATGTTACGATGCGAGTGACCAAAGGAACTTTTTGGCTGTTATTGAAATAGTCTGGCTGAAGGTTAAAATTATTTACAGCCGGTTTCTAAACAATTTATTTATACTCATTTAGTAACTGTTAGATTTACTTATCTCTAATTAACTTCAATTTGGAGAAAAGATGGTGAATTTTATACATGTGATCAATTTATTTTATAATTTTAAGGTTATGTTTCATAGTTACATTATGCCATAAAATTTGGCAAAAAACCTACTTTTATATAACAAATTAGTGTACAGTTAAATATTTAAGAGGCACCCCCCATTAAGTTTATGAGAATTTAATAGTAGCAGATAAATAGTTTAGTAACGGAAAATAAATATTCACCGATCAACTTTTTAATGGTTATTCTAGAAACTGACCTTAAGTTATACACCTTAATAATAATATTTAAACTTGAACTTAAGAGAAAGAAATCCAGTTGAACTTGGTTTTAACGGCTTTGGCTAATGTGTCAACTCGGACATAGCGTAATTTTTTTTAGGTCCAAATTGTTATCAAATCAAATTGTTATCTTTTACGTTATTATAAATCCCTGTTTTAACGTCAATAAATATTTTAACCACTCGGTTGTGTCGTCATAAATCTATAAAATATCAATCCCCCCTTTCCTTTGATGTCAGGCCGAATATCTTCTCCCTCTTCAAAATCAAACTGCGAAATAAACAAATTACGTATTTTTTTCACAACTTCACCAACGGTGCGCACCGATTCCTCGCTTTATATATGTTTTTGTTAAATGACATGTGTGTTTGTGTTTGTGAAATGTTTTTAATGTAATATATGACAACCTGATCTTCAGAGAAGCCAGACGATGGAACATAGATTCCGAAACGCGTTGCAATAATATAAAAAGAAGTCACACGACGGAAATACGAAGGTAAATATAATAAGCTTTTTATACGAACAGCTGTTTTTGTGAGCTATGGTTTTGAGTTCTTACAATAAATGCTGTTCAATTTCTTCCAAATTTGAAACTTTTTCGGGAAACTTTTCAAACTTTTCTTTACGTATAAACCTTCTATGAACTACTACAAACATTTTAAGACAAAAAAAAGCCAATCGGTCCAGCCGTTCTCGAGTTTCAGCGAGACTAACGAACAGCAATTCATTTTTATATATTTAGATTAAAACTTTCACACATAAAAATATTACCTAATTTATAATTATAGGTGACCTCAGCTCCTATTAACGGGACTCTACTGTACGTTAAAAGAAAAGTATAGTGTTTTTCTAATTTTAATAAACGTCATGAATAATGTTGGCAGTAATAATGCATAGTTGTTTGTCCTTTTACTCAAGATAACAAAATATAATTTCCTGTTGGTACATCTTTATAATGTCACTCAGACGTAGCATCAACATTCATTCGGTCCCTTCGTTGACGATATAACCAAGTTCAACTGTACTATATAGTAAATAATAAACAGAACACAGTAGTTTCTCACAAAAAAAAAAAAAACTCAAATTTTTTATGACGAAGTCATCATCATAGTGATGGTTAAACGTGATCTGGACTTATGAAAAAGAAACACTATATAATAAACAGTTTCTTACAAAAAATGTCACAGATGATGGCTTGGTCATCAAAAAGCGTTTTTTGGGAGAAACGGTGTTCTGTTTATTATTAATATAACTTTATGATTCATTTCTTGACCTACTTTTTGACACCGTATTTTCTATCAACAAGTATTACACATTTAAATATTCGCGCAAAGGCGATGACCTTTGTGAAAACATTCTTTTGTTTACTTTTTTGTGAAAACTGTTTTAAAGTCAGGGTAATTACGCGCAAAACCTCTAATTACTGTAAATGTCAATCAGATGAATGGTTCTTCAAACTAAACAGTATCTTTAAAAAAGATCTGAATTTTGCATCAATAATACCTAAGTTTGTTAAGAGTGGTTCACTGTAAGATGTTAAGTTGAAGCTGCATAGTGCAGGAGGTTCAACTTTAGATTTTGTCCGGCAGTCTATAACATATTCTCAAGATTTGACTCACTGATCACCGTAACTACAATGTAGTTCCCTCTTGGGTTCTCGCTAAGGATTCGGTAATTCCATGTCTAACTGCTAAAATTGTAAAAAAGCCACATCAATCAATTTATTTCTTCCATAACTAAAACACCTACGAAATAAAAATTTGCTATTTATGTGTCTCTTTTGCATTAAGTTCTAGGGAACGTAAAGGTTTTTGATAATAATCTATACACCACAAAGAAAAAAAAAAAAAAACCGTAGGGACTTTCATGACCTTTTATCTGATTCATA
This sequence comes from Philaenus spumarius, assembly GCA_018207615.1. NCBI lineage: Eukaryota > Metazoa > Arthropoda > Insecta > Hemiptera > Aphrophoridae > Philaenus > Philaenus spumarius. The sequence goes on from JAGFPH010000143.1 coordinate 930,680, forward strand.
ACTTTTTGAGTACTGGTAGACACTCTTACAAGAAAATACATAAAAACAATAACTTGCACTTGTGATTTAAACGTTGTAAGTACCACGGGAATATCCAAGATGCAGCACTTGTCTAAATGTTGATTACTCTTGGCAATATTTATTAAATTATTTTACATACTGTCCTACGTAGCCTACTATTATATTATTCTACAAGTAAGCTTTGGTGACAAATCTCGTGCTGGTAGCAGTTCTCTCTAATCCCTTCTTTCCAGAAATAATTACATTTTTTCTACGCATTCGTTATGATGTTTTCTTTTATAATTCTATATACGACTTCTGATTTGTTACTTTTTTTTAATCATCGTGCCTACAAAATATTAAGCACTAACTTCCTAATTATATTTATTGTGCATCAGTATAATGCCCATCTAATGCATTCTGATGCAAAGACCATACAAAATGTAGTCCGTCTTGAAGTTGTATTATTGCTACGTCGTGTCGATATTACATTTATTTTATAAAGCATTTAACAATTTTATTCAAAGTAATATAAAAATATTAATACAATGAAAATATTTTGTAAGAAAATAACCTTTTAAATACATCGTAGCGTTAGTGAATTAGGGTTCTTTATAAACTGCGTACAAAATGTTTATATTTTCAGAGGACATATATTTCATTGTATTTGAATATACATGCTTTTGTTCAAAGTAGTGCAGCTAGACAATGAGTTCCTTAAAGTACAAGTAAAAACTGAATTCATGAATTCAAGGACATAACTTTGACAAAAGTGATTCCATCGCACATTACGCTGTAACAGTTGTCAAAGTTTTGTTCATGTAGCGGCACGACTCCAAACATTGACAAATCGTCTCTTGCTTTATATACAAATGAAACTTTAAATAAACATTTACTTGAATGTACAATGTAAGCTTTGATATTGTCTAATAATGTAAACCGACACACAACTAAAACAGAATAGGGTTTGTACTGTACACAATCGATATGAAAATGTTCGACATCGCAAACAAATTACAACCTATTTTATTTTACAAGTTTTAACTTATGACGAAAAATAAAATAATGGAAGTTTTCAGAAAACTTTCTGATTTTTATCACACTCGCAATTATGTATAAGGGGTGTTTTAAAATTGTGTTTACAAACTTCGAGAGTTGGTTTCCGTCAACAAAACAAGAAAAATGTTCCTACAAATAAATGTGCGGAAATGCAGTTTCTAAGTTCCACCATTTTGTTTTTTAAACGAAATAATTTTTATCTCCAGAAAATTCAAACAAATTGAATTGAAACTGGCCATGATACATAATAAGGTAAAAAACTATGCACAACTAATAACCAACCAAATCTAATAACCCGTTTACAATTTTTTAATAAAAAAGTAAAAAAAAACCACAAAGTTGTTTTAAAAATGCTGTGAATATTTTTGCTCTTCCATTTTCTTATTGAATGTTGTAATTATTAAGACAACCTTAAAACTATGTTAATTTGAAGTACAAGAAATCTATGGTAATAAAGTACGGTCACTTTGTGTTCAATCTTTTCAAGATATTGAGTTTTTAAAATTTAAGTAACCACTATTTTTAACAGGTTATTTGTTTCAAAATAGACGTTTACCTTAACAAATAACAAGACAAGTTCAACTTAATAAGTCAAACAGTTGTAGAGATAAAAATACTTTTTTTAAAAGAAAAACAAAATGACATACCTGGAAATGGATATCTGGAAAACTAGGCATTTCCGGACATACATTTACAAACACTTTTTTTCTCAGTTTTGATGGGAGAAACCACCATCTGAAGTTTGTAAACACAATTTGAAAATCCCGTATTTAAGAAGATACGGTAATAACGTGTCGTAAAACATAAACGTAAACTCTGCTTCTACATTACCTGATTCTAAATATTTATATTCTGGGGTATTGCACAAATTAAATGTACACCTGTTTCAAGATTGCCTAGTAAAATAAAAGCTGGGTACTTCTATACCACAATGGATCGGTTCGAGTTAAACACAAACACGAGCTGTTTTCTACCGACGTGCTGCGGCATCAGCTTCTTCGCTGTTAGATGTCGAACGGGTCGAATGACTTAGTTCGTATTCCATCACTTCATGATATATCAATTCCTTCCATTGTTCCACAGTGTGCTCTCGTTCATCTACCGAGTGGTCGTACGGACCGGGTGCGGGCTGAAACAGTTTATATTGTTTTTTTAATAATTGTTTAACCGGACTTTTGCCACTATTTTTTATGAAAAAGAAAATAATACAATATGTTTCGAGAGTACAATCAACAATAAAATCATGAATAACAAGGAATTATAAAATTGAGATGTAAAAAAACTGAATAACTAAATACTAAATGGAATGTGAGAAAACATCAATTGCACACACAAACACACAAAGAAAGACTAATAAACAAGACTGCCTTAACAGAAAAGTAACAGGACTGGCTTCCTAAAGCAGGTCAACACAAGTTAGAATAAACAACCCTTCGTCTCTCTTTTAAGGTACTAGTGAAGGCTATAATACTTGTGCCCTTCGCAGATTGAACCGTTAAATTTCAGTTTTTTAAAAATATGATACATTTTTAGTTCATGTTTCATTAAAGCTAACCCATAGTGGCCATATTTCTACTCAAGTTTGGCTAATTGGATTATCCGTTAACTTTATACTGTATAATATATGTCTTCAATTATTATTTTTGGTTTGTAAAAGATTTTCCCCTGATGAATTATTTTTGTCTCTTCTCAATTAAACTTATGATTTTCTGGCATTACATTTTTAGTTAATTTTCTACATGGCCTAATTGCATGTTCTCTCTTGTAATCTAATATTTAGTGGTCTTTTGTGCTACCAATGTACTGCCTATCACATTCACACTTTTACTGTAAATACAGTTTTAATAACCTGCGTACCATTAGTAGGTTGATTAATGTTTAGATTATATATATTTTATTTAGCTTTATAAATAACAAGAGTTGAGTTATACTCTTGGAATGTTGTGTGTTATATTCCCTATACACAAATAATGACAAATGTATGAACATAGAGTTGTAAAAATCCAAGCAAACCATCATTAGAAACTATCTAAAAAAGTTAAATTATTAGAGATTATTACAACAAACACAGAGTTAGAACTTTGAAGAATAGTAATCATCAGCTACTGTAAAAACAAAGAACTATGACATATGAACAAATCAGAAGAGTCAAACCATGATCATGTAGTCATGAAAATAAAAACCATGCAAAAGCAAACAAGAACATAGGAAGCTATCAAGTGAGATGATGGGGAGATATTTTGAATAATATTATACAAAATGTATCATCATAATGAACGGAGTTTTTCTTAAATAAGGTAGAAGAAAGATGTGGTCGATTATGAGAAAGGAGGTATATTGGAGACATTATTAAGAAATTAAAAAAAAAAAGAACTGAGACTGAGAACTGAAAATGAGAACTATCGCTGCCATGTCGGGCAAACTCAACTGATTAAAATAATTATACAGTAGAGTCTTACAAAAATGCATGTCTAAACCATACTTGCATGTGCAAAATGAATTCTGGACTCAGGAGAAATGAGCCTGTGTGATCTGTATCATGACCTGCTCGGATAAGCCAGGCTTCAAATAACAACATCAAAACTTGTTTGGGATTGTTCAAATCACTGCTAAATCGGCTGTCAAGTCATATGGAATGAGTTGGCGGATAAACTCGTAAGAAGGGAACTGAAACTTTACCAGTGAGACCGGAGCCGATTATAGGCATACCAAGTGATTTTAGAAAAGAAAAGAGCAGAGAAAACATTTGATCAGAACACCGACTTATAGTTGGTGAAGAGTTACAGGTAGGCACACAAATTTATTGTTGACCTGGATAAACATCTAAGAAGAACACTTCTGTGTCTTGGCAGGGCATAAATGAATTTGATGGCCGTTCTACTCACGAGACACATATTCTGAAGAGACACCTTTATCTAGTAAACAAGCCATCGAGGAAACTTCTTTCCATGTCTTATAAAAATCCCCTGTTGTTACTAAGGTAGCAATACCAGAGACAAGAGTACTCCTGAGATCAGTCATTTAAAAAAAACCTGAAACCTTGTTTGTTTTGCAAGAGGGATAGGTTTGAAGTAAGCTGCTGCCAGGTCACATAACCTTCTGCAATAATAATTATACAAGGTTTAATTTAAATTTATAATGGAGTTGTTTTGTTCCAATGGTAGAGTAGGGTCACAAAGAGTCGCCGGAATGATTGTGTCTGTGATCCACTAATTGACTATAATTTTAACAAAATTTCTTTGTAAATGCTGTACAATACTTACTGCATTGACTTCTCCTTCATCATACCATACATTTATGTACGGATGGAGTAATGCTTCGTCCACAGATATCCGTTTCTCCGGGTCTATCACTAACATCCTAGAAAGCAAATCCCTTGCTTGACTCGCTAAAAACATACATTTTAACTTCATTTTATTACAAACCAAATTGCCTTCTTTACACAAGATTTATGTTATAAGTTTAAAACAATACATTAAAAGTGATTTCCATAAAAAACCTTGTACTATAAAAATACAGTTAATACTAAACTTATGTATTGAAAAGGTAACAATCGATACATTTTTACTTGGAAAAGAATTTAATTTTAATAAGTATATGAACTTACCGTCTGCAATATTCTTATACTATCGTCGTTTAAACGACGGCCGTTTCGGTTATTCAGCCATTTTCAAGCAGTTCAGGTTTCCCTTCGTCAAACACAAACACTTAACACATAGTTACATATAAACACAAAACATCATGAAAGACAGTCGATTATTGAGTTCGTGTGTTTATTGAATGTTAAGTGCGTGTAAATGTTTTGTGTTTATATGTAACTATGTGTTAAGTGTTTGTGTTTGACGAAGGGAAACCTAAACTGCTTGAAAATGGCTGAATAGCTGAAACGACCATCGTTAAAACGACGATAGTATAAAAATATTGCAGACGGTAAGTTCATATACTTTTTAATAAATATCAATGTTCGGAATGGCGATTAATAAACATTAGAATTTAAGGTTATTTAAGGTTAGAGTGATTAATGTGTATAACATATTATATTGTATCCCATTTCTACAATCTTCGAGAAAGAGGATAAAAAGAGTTTTTTTTTACTGATTTCCTAAAATAATCCTAATTGTGATTATTATAAAAATATTATGTCTCGTTTTTATCACAGACATGTATTTGTATTTTGTCATCATGACTTCACGTTCTCATCATCATCTTTGTCATCTTCACTCATATTCACTATCAACTGATCAATGGGATTGATTCTATCACACTCAAAAGAATAATTATATCAAAGATAATACTGCTATTGAAACAATCAATGGTAAAAGCTTTGCACTTGGCATTAAGACAGATTGTCCATGATAATGGCAGCAAATAAAGGAGCAAGAAAGTTCGACAAGGAACTGCATTAAGAATATTGTTATACATAACTACAATACAACACACTCTCAGGCCGCTGCCACCTGAAGTTATTCCTCATTGGCCACATGAGGTCACTTCTTTTACATGGAATACTCTATTCTTGACACTACATGTCTGTTATACCATATTTCAAACATATGTGCAACATATAAAACATATGTATAGTTTGTGTCACAAAATCTATGCCTTGACTATGCGGACTGAGGTATACAACTTGTGGAAACTTTGCAAAACATTTTTACAGTTTGTTATAATTAAAAAAATACATGAAGCCTATTTTGTTGGAAATTTGATTACCTTTCAGTTTGATAATAACTTCAATTAGCCTCAAAGCTATAGGAAATGACATTTTTGGAAAAACAAATTTTTTAAATAATCGATCTCATTCTCGATTTTTAATATGTTGTTCAATTCGTCCAAATAAAGCAATTAAACATACACGCACAAAAAAAATTTGGAAAACGATTGACCCTAAAGGCCATCCCTGTAACTTCCCGCTAAGTTTAATTACAAAAGTATGATGAAAGTTTGATAAACACTATTTTTAGAAATTTTGAACTGCCATAACTTTTGAATGAATCAACCGATTTTTATGCGATTTGCGGCAATCGATTCAGTTTTTTAAGTCCATTGAAAGAATCAACATCCAAAATTTTTCAGATGAAAAGTTTCAAAGAAATTGAGGAAAAACACTTTTTTTGATTTTCTTTCGTTCACGATATCTCGCGAATGAATCAACCGATTTTTATGCGATTTGCGGCAATCGATGCAGTTTTTCGAGTCCATTAAAAGAATCGACAACAAAAATTTTTCTGATGAAAAATTACGGAGAAATTGAGAAAAAACACTTTTTCTATTTTCTTTCGTTCACGATATCTCACGAACGAATTAACCGATTTTGACCGGACTGGTAGCGATCGACGTCGCTTTTCAAGGTTAAAAGCTGATTAGATTTTCGAATTGATCGTTAAAGCCGTTTAAAAATTATTCCAAAAAAACCTGATTTGAAAAAATTTTATTTCTTAGTTTTTTTTGAAATTTCTCAGAACCTACCGGTACGAATTAGTTGAAATTTTCAGGAAATCTAAGTTTGGTGGAACTCTTTAGTACGCAGTTTGGTAGGATCCAATCGGTTAAGCCGTTCAAAAGTTATAAGCGGGTCACATACTTACATACACACACACTCACACACATACATACAGACAGGGTGACACCCTCTCGGGAGTGGTCAGGGAAGATTCCTAGGACCTCAAAACGTCGAGATCTGATGAATACTCGATTTTCGAAAAACGGGGTGAAACCAATAACTTCCCGATTTTAAAAAAATTCAATTTTCTTAGCGGGAAGTTAAAAAAACTATTTTTGGGAACAAAGAACTTATGATTATACATTTTTGCCACTTAATGTTAATCATATTTTTTGTCGTCTTGTGTGAACAGAAGGTACTTGTTGATATTACACTTAATAATGTTACCTTTAAGCTTATTGTGTTCTGAAGAATCCGAAGGGAAAAGTACATCCGGGAAGAGTCTATCGAAAGCATAGCCAGGATATCTAGGTCTATTCTCTACATAGTTTCTTACTGTGGGCTGTAAACGCTTCATAAAGTCAGGGCTAGGCGTTCCTAATTGTTCTGCAAAACAAACACATTCAATATAGACAAGTCTAATGTCATACGTGTTGAAAACAAACAAGATGGGGTGTCGAACTTACCAATAATTTTATTCCACTGATCAATGTGATCAGTTCCGGGGAACAGTACAGCTCCACGGATCATCTCTCCCATGATACAACCGACAGACCAAATGTCTACATTCTCCTTGTAACCCATTCCTAAAATCACCTGTAACGAAAGGCAAAACAATAACGTTTTAAACAGTTAAATAAATATAGTAGCAGTAATAAGAACTTGGGCAATGACTACTAACTTAAAAGACAAACACTTGCCTTGCATGTATTTCAGGCAAAACTATATTGGCGTTGAGCTAAGTTTTCGCAGCGGACGCTAGGCAGTGCTGGGCGCCCTTTCTCCATAGCTCAGTGTGTCACCGAGAGCACCGAGGGCCGACTGTCATCACCTTTCTCTCGCACCTGCTGCGAGCCCACTCTCTCTCTTTCTTGCACTGGCCGCAAGCGCTCTCTCGCACTTCGGCTGTGAGGGTAACAGTTGCCACCATCATCTAGCGGCCGCTGCGAAAAGCTAGATTTTGGTGGGGGAAAAACTGACTGACCAATATCCATAAGGAGTGTTTGTCTTATAAGTTGTAGTCATTGACTTGGGGCCCCCAGCAAATTTTGTAAAAAGGCTCCCTCTCAATAAATTTTATTGGGTGGAAGGTGTTATCAATATTATAAAATCTAAAGATGGGACCACATTTTACAAACGCTGAATAAGTTCGCTAGTGCCAACTGAACAATTGTGCCAAAATCTTCGTAATTTTATTGCGGAGAGTTGAAAACCTTTTGAGCTTTCTAGCGTGACAGCAAAATGACGTGCGTGACAAAAATAATTTTTGAGTATAAAAAAACACATTCCAAAAACTGTTCCATCTTGTTATTAGTTTGTATTGGGTTGTTTCATTATGTCATTACAAGATATAAAAACAACAGCAATTATAGTAGAGTCCCACTATTGCGAACTAATCGGGACCAAACTCTGTTCAGTTTAGCAGGAATTCGGAATAGTCTGTTCATGAATATCAACGTAAAGACTTGTTAAATCAAAGGCGTAAGTTAAGTACGAACCCAACTGCTAGTCAGTTCTACACACCGCTTACCAACTCGGACGAGAGCGAGGAGGACGTGAACGCACAAACTGAACTCATATCACACGTAGACGCGGCAAATGCTCTTGATCTCGCCTTAGTGTACACCATCCGTTTTTTTTCTTTCCGTTGCGTAACGATTCTGTTTTCTTCTAAAAACAGAAGGGAAGGGATGGGTTGTTCAAACGGTCCGTTTTGTCATCCCTCAGTCTGTCTGTTAGTACCGCATCGTCTTGAAAAGAGATCGATAGAAAAATCAAATTCGTTCGAGATAGCGAAAACGGATGAACACAACTGGCAGGTGGCAACAACACTAAATACTAGTGCCTAGCTGTTTTATCTAATCCTTCCTTCTTTCTGACGGACCCGGTATCCTTTTCACCGGATGCTTGTTGCGGTAACTTCCTTCTAGCAAAATGGATGGAAAACATGAAGGAAACAAAAGCAGCTTTCATTCCAATTTGGTTTCAGGCGTTTACATCAAGCTTAGGCCCTATGTATGTCTCTATTTAACTTGTTTGTAAAACAATAAATTTACTTTTTTTCACAAACGTCTTTATAATTTCTCCTGTTTTTATGTTAAAAAATCATTATTTTTTCTGAACTCTGTTCGGAATATTCGGATTTTCGGAATAGCGGGACTTCACTGTACTACCTCTAACTTTGTCAAGCTGTAAAAGACAAATAAGCAACATGTATCATACAATGTACAATACTGAAAATTTCATTAAGCCTTAAAATAATTCGACCACGCAGCTGGACCGCTGACGTGAGTTGAGCAAATTTCCAAAATTAAGTTTACATGCCTATGTTTTAGGGTTTCAACCAACAATTTGGGAAATAGATCTACTCATGAAAGCGTTGAACAGCTCTCTGTGTGTATGCAATATATTAGTAGAATTTGTTTGCGCCTAGTGGACTCGCGTACTTGGCTTCGAACCGGGTACTTAAATGGTATTTTACGTTTTGGTCGATTTTGGGGGAACCAAGCAAGCTATAAGGTCGCGTAAAAAAACAAAATGTGCAGAATAACATCCTACATTTATATTTTTAGAAAAAAATCTTAAAAAATTTAATTTTCGTAGTAAAAATCTAAAAAAAACAGTTACTTCCGGTCAAAAAACGTACTTCCGGTTGTTGGATTTTTTTGGCTAACGAACTCGTCCAAGCCACATAGACAACCAACACGTGTACCAAATTTGGACCAAATCGGACTTAAAATGTGGCCGCTAGAGTGTGAACACATATATACATATACATCGTGCTAAATGAATTATAATTTCAAAATTACTACTTATTACTATGAATTCACTCACTTGACTAGGACTTGGAGAATTAAATTAGCTATAGGCTTTATTGAAATTTGTAATGGTAATACTTGGTTCCACTCTTATAAACTGTGGAAGTTTGATAAACAGAACAAACTTGCGTACGAGGGAAGCTTTATGTTTATGCGGCTGACAATATAACAAAGTTTCTCCTCTTGTATTGTGAGAACAAAAACTTTCGTATATCGGGTTTACACCTTATCCAATAAAATTACTTTTTAATATTGGAAAATTTGTGAAAAAGCATCAGAGTTAGACATTGTTTGCATTAGCAATAAAACTACTCAGTGATTGTAAATAAAGAAAACCAAAATTTTGTGAGTTTAGGTATTCCATTTTGAAATTGGAAAAATAAGTCGAAAAATAAAAAAAAAAATATAACACTGGATCTACGTTTACATTTTAAAAGTATGTCTTTTGGGGTACTGGGATTTGAAGCAAATTACTTTAGAAGTGAAATAGTTTTCAGTTGAATGCAAGTGATTAAACTGAATTGTATGCTTGTTATAATATGTAATGCATAAGTGATCTATGTTAAATCTTGCATATATCTTTCTCATTTATTTCACAATAATCACAATTTCAGTTCCAAGAGGTAAAATTTAAATTCAGTCACATGCGGTTTACATGTTACATTCAGATTAGATAATATATGAGTTAGGCAAATTTTGTAAATTTAAAATGGTGAGCTATTTTAGTTACTAAACAAACCTCAGGTGCTCTGTAATATCGAGTGACAACATAAGGCGTCATCATGAATGTAGTTCCAGCAGTACGAGCCAAGCCAAAATCAAGTATTTTCAAAGTACAGTCTGACTTCACTACTATGTTACTAGGTTTCAGGTCCTGCAAATAATTTATATTAGTTAACACTTTACATATATAACTGCCAATAATTCTTGATAGGACTGTACTATTGATTATCCCAGTTCTTTCAAAATTAATTAATGCATTTTTGTGTATATTTCACAATTTACTAATTAAAAATACAGGCAAGCACTACATTGTACATAAGATTTTTGTTTAATGCACTACACTTTTTTAATGATCACTTTTACCAACATTTGAAAAAAAAACAATCCATTTTTAATGCTAAATATAAATTTAAAAAAAATAATTCTTATTTAACACATTATGAAAAATATTATTTAATTTCTTCGGTTCGCATTTACTTTTCTCAATGTTTCCAACTTAGGCTCACATTACAATGCCAAAGTATTGAAATCTTGCGAAAATTCTAAACATTTTTACGCCCCCTTTTTATGACTTTTCTCAATGTTTTCAAGGTCTTTGAACACGATAAAGAAATACAAAATTTTTTGTCCGTGTGTCTGTATGTGTGATTGTCTGTCTGGCTGTTTGTTGGTCTGTCTGTGGACATGATTTATTATGCACTCACAGACTTCGTAGAAAACTTCTGGTGGAGGCAAAATCTTCATAATTTTGCAGCGGAGAGTTGAAAAGCTTTTGAGCTTTCTAGCGTGACAGCAACAAGACGTGCATGACAAAAAGGTAACATTTTTGAGTACTTAAAAAAAAAACACGAGCCGAAGTCTCGAAAAAGTGTTCCAGCTTCATTACTAATTATTTTACTACTTATATGCTAATTAGTTTAATTAAAATACAACACTTGAAATATTGAATCCAATCAGAATTTTCGTTTCTCGGTACTAGCTATTTAAAGCTATACAAACTACTGCACGTTGGAGAATTTTTTTTATACTAAATAAGCAAATACCAGTTGAAATGTTGTTTTTAATATGTAACCTATAAAATTCATATTTGGGATTATTTAAATTGTATTTTTACTATAGCAACCATCTATATACAATAATAGTTTCAGGTTTATTAGCATCAGTAATTCAAAAGCTGACCGTTACATGGACAATTATTATTTTTATATTCTGGATCTATAAGTACGGCAATACACAATATAAAGGTAAGAAGTATTTTTTGCAAAGGGCTATATTATTTCAAATTGTAAAATACTTTACCACAGGCTAGGCCTACTACTTACATTTATAATTGCGCATTGTTGTACTTCCAGATGAATTTGGTGTATGTAAGAAAAATGTTGTTTTGAGGAATATAAAGTGGTTTCCAACCTGAATTTCTTTTCTTACCAGTAATCTGGAGGTCTGAATATGAAGAAAAGAGTAAAATATTCACGTACATGTTTATGTTGATTTTACATTCAAAATGAAGTCCATGTAAACATTACAAATAAGCGAATTACAGCTGTTTAACTAATTGGCAATTATATCAAAATATGCTTGGTATTTAATAGCTAAGGTTAAGGAAGTTGTGATTCTTACCCTATGGATGATGCCTGCAGAATGTAAGTGCTTAATTCCACACAACATCTGGTAGAGTAAATACGACATGCGTTCGTGGTCCAAGTCCATTTGTATGACTTGACAGAGATTAGCATCCATCAACTCCATCACTAAGTAGACATCTTGAAATTCTTCTAAGGACCTTTGCGGAGTGAATGCATTGAGTAGACCAATTATCTGCAATCACAGTCACCAAGGAAATAGAACTGTTATACTGGTCAGGTGACTTATTTAAGTGGATGCGGATATCCTGTTTTGCTTTGTTTCAAATAATGAGTTATTTTATAATTTACTATTGAGAAAAAAAAATTGTTATAAATTACAGTAGGCTCACGGTAATCTGGTCTATTGTGACGGTTGGTTGGGGCGGTTTGCATAAATTCCTGACAATATGGGATCATTAACACAGTGTATCTATCTATAAAAACAAAATACCATTCACACATTCATAACAGTACCTTTAGAACGGCAACTGCTAGAGAGGTGAATTTTGTTTGGATGTTGGAGTCGTGTAGTAGGAGCGCACTAAGAACGGATTTCAAAATAGATCCAAGGGAAATGGATTAAATCTATGTTTTCACTTTAAATAAAAAATCTATAAATCTGAGGTACTATTATAAATTGCTTCAGGGTACTGATTTTATTTATTTTCAGTCAAGTTACTGGATTGTCAAGTGACCATGCAATAAACGGGTTAACGCGTGCGCTGATCATTGAATAGGAAAGACGAAACGATCGTCATTGACAAATAAGTATGGTTACTTTGATTAATTCTTTTTTGAAGGTTCTCTTCTCTGGTGTTATTTTAAGCCTTTTGGGAACACTGTTATGGAGGATGGGTCCTGGAAGTACCAGTCATTTACCGTTTATAACAACGCTGAGGCTTAGAACAGTTAAATTATTTGTTTGCTTGGTGTTGTAATCACTGTTTCTTTTTTTTTTTTACTTTTGAATGAAATTTAGAAAAGAGCACCACCGCCAGACAGAAGGGAAAGTCAAAATGTCTAGTTTTCCAAAGAGGGGACGTCATGTACCTGAAGGGTTTTTACCAAAAATAGCCCTGACTTCATACTTCTGTATTCTGAAAACTCGAGGCATTAGACCCTTTGATGCATTTCTCTATATTACATGTGGCAGTAAAAAAGACCATAATAAACCATTCTCAGACCTGATCAGTTACAATAATTTGACAAACTTTTCAGGACATAGACTGATGAATTCCATTTTGCAGATAGCGTCTTTGTGAGTACTCCAGTTCAACCCTGAAACTACTGTCAGACTCGGAGACATTCTAATTCAAATGCAATAAGACCGATGTAGAAGGTTGCATTCTTACGACACAATGACTTTTCACATTCACCAACCAACAATGACGAGTTTGGCGATTTACTGCGAAAAGGCTATTATGTTTCCCTCGATGTAGGACAGAGAAAAGTGTTAGAAAAATACACACAGATGGTGGAATAACCTTCAAAAATCAAATAATTGTTTTATCGAATTTGAAAGAATACTAACTGAAAGAATCGACTTAATACTATGAGGATTAAACAGTAGAAAAGGGGATTGGATTAAACGATTCAATTAATAAAAGGGATTAATTTAATAACTCAAATAAACCTATCTTAGCCTGGTTACTTAAGTTAGGTGAGGCCTAGCCTGGACCAGTATAAATTATTTAGACTTTAAATTAGATTTTGATTTAAAATATGTTAAACGAACGCTTCTCTAGATTCAATGAATTTAAAAAACATTATGGACAGTTTCACAATTATAAAACGCCATATAATATAGTTCATAAGCCTTTACAGATTAACTTATTTGACACTAAAATACCTAATGAAACACCCAAACTTTTTGGTTCTTTTTCAAATAATACACATCACCCAAATTAACAAACTAAAATAAAAGATGTGCAGTTTTTAATGAGCGAGTGTTGGTATAGTTATATTGAAATAATTATAGGAAAAACAAGTGAGTTTGATGAAAGCAAAAACCATAAATTTAATCGGACCAAACGAATGTAAGACTTTTTAACTTGTTATTTAAAAACAAACACTGAAGATCAAATCAGAATAACGGCAAAAATTATTGCAACGAATTTAATATGTACTGCTGTAGACTTGAAACAGACATAGTATAACTTTTTAAAATAAACATTTTAACAATTTTTACTTACATTTTTATGGTTAACTAGTTTCATAAGTTTGAATTCTCTATAAGCTCGCTTGGCATGTGTCACATTTTGAAATGGCCGGGATAGTTTCTTGATGGCAACATTCTGCTGTGTCACTGTGTCATACGCCGCACTATAGCAAACATAACAAGCATATTAACAAAAGTACCCTAACATCAGATTCAAATATTATTTATAACTCTATGGTACGGTTGTAGTTTTGAAGAGCTCAAATATTTTTCTCCAATACTTTGTGAATGGCACTATACAGAGTGATTTTTTGAAAACTTACCACCACTATTATTAAAAGAAGGAAAGATATATGTAAAATGTTATCGCAGCCATTCGCCTTTGGGAGAACCCTTAGAAAACCTATTTACAAAACTCAAAATCCCTCCTTCCCCTTCTCAAAATATGTTTAAAAAACTTTAGCTTCAGTTGTCTCAAATAAAATGCCTGTGTTAAAAAAATTAAAATTGGCTCATCCGTTTGCGTGCTACACTTAAAAATTGTTTACAGCCATTTTCTCACCTATAGAATCAGTACTAAATGATTTAAAATACTGTCAATGTGTACATTTACCAATTATTATGAGTTAAACGCAAAAATTTTAAATTACAAAGTTTGTTAAAATTTGCCAATCTAAAACTATAAACTTTGAATAGCACGATATAGCTTGTGGCCCACTGATGAAGGTCCTTATTGACAACTTACTGTAATAGCTGGATTTAAACTCCAGATCCTAGGATAATGAGCCCTCCCCCTCGCCATCCCCATCCCGTCAGAATCTCAGGCTCCATAATAGGTGTTTTTGGTGGAAGGAATAACAATACAATTCAAAATACCAGTATCTATTTATAACCTGACATAAGGATATTATATAATATAAGAAACTTTTTTGTTTTTAAAAATAGCTTCTAATGACGGATAGTTCATATTTTTATAATTGTTTGTTCGGAACATTTGCCATCAGTAAAGTTGTGCAAAAAGAAAATAATACCCGTTTTGAAAGTAAAAATTAAATTTCATTATTAAGTAAAAATTGAAGCTAATACATAATACATAGACTAAACAGTAAACTAAAGCTATAGAGGACTAGGCCTATGCTAGTTTATAGTAGTTTTAGCTTGTTGAATATCTGAACAAACAATTGTAAAAATAAATAAACTTGTTATTGATATGACAACTTACCAGACCATACCTTGGGCCCCTATACCCTTTGGACTCAGTTCCGTATATCTGCTGGGTACAGAGAACTCCGTATCTCCAAATTCCATTGAGTAGAACATGATGTCTCTAACACTTGTTCTCATAACTTGACACTAAATTTTCACTCACTGTTTATAAAGTTTACCATGCACTTGCTTCTTTACTTTACTTCGTGCTGCTGTTATCATACAAAATGCACACTATTGTTTACATTGGGGTTTGTTAGTCTGGGTTTTTTTACACAGGAAGTTTATTTCCCACATCAACAGTAAGAAAAAGGATTATATAAACATATGTATCAACCTAAAAAACTTCAGTTTTCTTCAAGTGTTTAAAAAAATATATTTTGTACAGTGAAAGAAACAGTTAAATTTTTTAACTTCCCGCTAAGAAAATTGAAAATTTTCTAAAATCGGGAAGTTATTGGTTTCATCCCGTTTTTCGAAAATCGAGTATTCATCAGATCTCGACATTTTGAGGTCCTAGGAATTTTCCCTGACCACTCCTGAGAGGGTGTCACCCTTTCTGTATGTATGTGTGTGTGTGTGTGTGTGTGTGTGTGTGTGTGTGTGTATGTATGTGACCCGCTTATAACTTTTGAACGGCTTAACCGATTGGATCCTACCAAACGGCGTTCTAAAGAGTTCCATCAAACTTAGATTTCCTGAAAATTTCAACTAATTCGGACCGGTAGGTTCTGAGAAATTTCGAAAAAACTAAGAAATAAAAAATTTTCAAACCAGGTTTTTTTGCAATAACTTTTAAACGGCTTTACCGATCAATTCCAAAATCTAATCAGCTTTTAACCTTGAAAAGCGACGTCGATCGCTACCAGTCCGGTCAAAATCGGTTAATTCGTTCGTGAGATATCGTAAACGAAAGAAAATAAAAAAAAGTGTTTTTTTCTCAATTTCTCCGAAATTTTTCATCAGAAAAACTTTTGTTGTCGATTCTTTCAATGGACTCGAAAAACTGCATCGATTGCCGCAAATCGCATAAAAATCGGTTGATTCATTCAAAATTTCCAAAAATAGTGTTTGTAGTAATTAAACTTAGCGGGAAGTTACATGGATGGCCTTTAGGGTCAACCGTTTTCCAATTTTTTTTACTTAATATCTGGGCTGTAGACAGAAATCTCTGGGCCCAAAAAATAAATACTTTAGGACCACCTTCATGGAGGTTCTCCAATTAACCCACATTTGTTTCCTTCTATTTTCATAAATCTTTTTATTAATTTTTTCCAAATATTTTAATCGTGGTTTTGGATATCATTCCCATCACTATCAAAGCGAATAATTTATATTTGTGCACTTAGTTTTGTGAAATTCATTGGTAGTAATATTTTTTTTTAAAATTGTTTGGTTCTATAATTTTACAAATTAAAATATATTTAAGAATTTACTGCATCATCATCAAATTTAACATTCAATGATTGCAGTTATTTGGTAATAACCGATGTTAATATTTATTATTCTGATATGTGTCATTATTTATTATTCATTATTTATGTGTCCGGTCAAAATCGGTTAATTCGTTCGTGAGATATCGTGAACGAAAGAAAATAAAAAAAAGTGTTTTTTCTCAATTTCTCCAAAATTTTTCATCAGAAAAATTTTTGTTGTCGATTCTTTCAATGGACTTGAAAAACTGCATCGATTGCCGCAAATCGCATAAAAATCGGTTGATTCA